>ONZH01026202.1:0-32354 GCA_900303285.1 Rhinella marina
AAGCAACGCCCACTGAGGCAACAAAGATCCCTCCTCCCTGTTCTGATGCTTCCTAATTAGCATAAAAGCCCGCCAGAAGAACGGGGGGCCCCGTGTGAAGCCACCAGGGGACCATTTGAAAAAAAAAAAACGCTGCTGGCATCAGGTGGGGACGCACCAGGTACATAGTGCTGTTGTTTTTTTCAAAGTGATGAAAGGTCTCTTTGGCAAGTAAAAATGTGGAACCCTGTGCAGTGACCCAAAGAGGGAAGAGCATAGGAATAGTTGTACTCAAGTTGGCAGTCCTCACTATGTCGCCCTCCAGGATGTGTAGTGATAGGAGTGTACCTTTTCCTCCCTTCGGAGCACACCCTGGTTTTGGGGCTCCTGCTTGATGTTAGATGGGGTGCCTTTGGTGTAGATGAGTTTTGAGATGCAAGGCTGAATGATGTGACAACCATACAGTTTTTGGTGCATGCAATCATGAGGATGAATTTCATGCTACAAGTCCATTGTACTTTACTGAGGCAGTCCAATAGATGTTCACACAGGCACTGTACACTTTAAATGCACTCTTTACAGATGACATATGCAGTTCCCAAGGCTGTGTATGGAAAGCTAGTCTCACTTTCTCTGTACAATCTCTACTCTCCTGGCCTAAGGGCACCTGAGGCTTATTGCTTCCCCCAGAGAAGTCTGTAACCACAATGTAACTGGTTCTACCTTACTCTTGCAAATGATCTGCGCTTTCCTGTATGAAGCTGCTTTCCCTCAGAGGCTGGCAATATGCTGTCACTTTGCTACATATGGGACATATAGTACACAAAACACAGAGACTTTATCACTTCCAGTGGAGACATTGCACATGTAACTACTTGTAAGTGTGACATACTTTGACATCTGTGGTATGAAAAGTATTTGAAGGTATTTTAAGAGATAAGCTACAAGTGCCAATCTTTTGAAAGTGGCTCTTTATGAGTAAAAAAAGAAAAATAGCCAAGCCACATATTGGATTCTGGATGGATGACTGAGATGCAAGTAAGGGCTCGTTCACATCACCATTAGGGCTTCCGTTCTCCTGCTCCGTTATAGGAGCAGGAGAACGGAAAGGAAGGATTCGGGGCATAACTGAGCCCAACGGAGCCTAAGGGACCCCATAGACAAAAGTTGTGCACGCAGGACTTTTGTCTCCGCTTCAAAAATCATCTTTTGAGCGGAAACCTAACGGACCCCATTATAGTCTATGGGGTCCCTTAGGCTCCGTTGGGCTCAGTTATGCCCCGAATCCGTCCTTTCCGTTCTCCTGCTCCTATAACGGAGCAGGAGAACGGAAGCCCTAACGGTGATGTGAACGAGCCCTTAAGTCAGATTCCTTCCTAAGTTGCGTCCACTCAGCCACCCAAAATTCTACGCATATTGATGAGGGGCAAAGACCAACAAAACAACAGATCAACATTTCGCTTGGCTGTTTTCCTTGTCACGTTCCCAGGTTTGCTAACAAGTTGGACTTTGTCTCATAGGGAGACACTTCCAAAATGTGGCACTATGTTCTTTTTCCCTGGGAGATACCTCTTTGCATATTAGTTTCTCATGGAGCATTACTATTTAGTCTGCATGCACAGCTGGCCTCCTTAGGGCTCATTCAGATGACTGTATGCAGATACGCAAAACACGGATACCAGCAGTGTACATTGTCTAAGGGGGGGCGGGGAGGACGCCGGGTGTGCGGCAGCAGAGAGCGTGCCAGGTCCTCCCCGTAGATGGCTGCCATGGGAGCAAGGACGCTCTCTGCGTCCTCCCTCCTGAACAGACAGAGGGGACCGGCAGCGCAGCGGGGCGGAGCACCGGCGGCTCCCCATGACAAAACTCCTACGCTATGATGGAAATGCCTATTCTTGTCTGCAGTTGCTAAATATTGCAGAAAAAAGATTCAAAACATCCTGCACAATATAATATATATGCGGATGTGCATGGCTACATTTATAAAGTCACGGAAAATAATGCACTGAAAACAATAGATGCAAACACAATATATGGACTAAGACCTCACCTTCAGGTGTGAATGCACTTCTATCCTGGGAGTAGCATTCATGTGCACTTTTGCCCCACCTATATCTAATAGGCGACCTTGATTAGGTGGTATATATAGGTGTGTGTGCTCCTCCTCTCATAGGTTGCTTGATGCACATAGAGGTGACTAGGAGCAGCACACTGTATGTGCAGAGTCTGCGCTCCTGATTTTTGATGCTCATATGCATAGGTAGGTTAAGAGTAGGACCTGCCTGACTGAGACCACCTTGGTACTGGTAAGTGGGCACAGCTGAGTTTGATAAAAATATATTCACTGAGAGTCTCAGATTTTATCATTAGAGTGAGGGCTTAGTCCATATGTTATGTTTTCATCTATTGTTTTAGTGCATTATTTTCTGTGACTCCACTAAATTTTGCTCCATTTTTATAGCATGAACGTATCAACAAAGACCCTTCTTAGACATGCCCCAATGTGTCCTAGTTCCTCATAGCATTGTCACAGTGTGTACCAGTTTATGGAAGGATGCCACATAGCACAGTAATAATCTGCGTCATCTTCTGTCAGTACCCCATTAATGGTTAAATAGCCAGTGTTTTTTGAGTTGTCTTTAGACCCAGAAAACCGATCAGGGATGCCTGTTCCTTGGTGTTTGCTGCTGTCATTATTGTACCACAGAAGATATCGAGGACTATTCCCTTCATTCTGCTGAAACCAGTAAACATAGCGATCACTTATGCTGAATCCACTGACTGTGCAGGAGATTGTAACTGTGTCTCCAGCTGAAACCGATTTGGACGTCGACTGTGTCACAGTGACCTGAGCAGCACAATCTGAAAGAAAAAATATGAGACATCAATAGATTTCAGCACACATCAATTGAAGTACTGTTATACCTGCTATGTGTTTCTTACACGTGCAGAAAAGGACCACAGTGAAGAATAAGGGAAACCAGGACATGTTGCTTGTGAGCTCTGCTTTGTATTGCACTTCCCCTCTTCATTATATACAAACACAACTGAGCAATAAGAACGTGATGTAAATGTGATCAGACCTGATAGGAGGCTGCACCATGGGGGCAGGAATAACCTGACAAATATAGTGGCCAAGGTTTAATTTTCGTTACAGAACCTGCTGATAACTCATGGGACACATATACAGTTCTCACTGACAGCAGTATCAACAGGTAATAGAAGCTTCCCCTCTCTCCACTGCCTCACATACATATGTATGCGAGCATTGGGAGAGATGGTGTGTGCTGAACCAACATTTGGCCAACAGTTACCTATTGGACATGGCCACATTATGCAGAACAAGCCTTTGGTTACCAATAATTGCCATCTGTATGCAGTATGCTGTATGCAGTAATCGCATCAGTCATGGCTGGCGCCAGTTGGTTTATGGCTGTAGTGAGAGAGAGTGCGGACAGTTTATGAGTGTAGTGTCAGTGACAATATGAGGACAGTGAAAGTACGAGGCAGTGGGCAGTACCGATCGCTGGTTCCCACACAGAGGGCAATTACTGGGAACCAAAGCGAGATCAGCTTTGGTTCCCAGTAATTGTCCTCTGTTTGGGAACCAGCGATTGGTACTGCCCACTGCCTTGTATTATCACTGTTAGTGCTCCCATACATTGACACACTGGACACTATCCAAGCATGCATACATTTGTAAATGGGGATGCAGAAATCCCAGGAGAGGAGAATGCGGGTAGGAGGGCAGTGAACATAGTGGCAATAATGAAAGTAGTAATACTTACAGTGGAGATCTTTGCTTTGACACTCCCTGGGCTGTTCAGTGATGGGAGGGGTGCACAATTTCTTCCCCCCAGGGCCTACCCTAGTGTTTTTGGCTTCTCTGCCTGCTGTTAGGTGAGGTGCCCTTGGTGTAGGTGAGTTTAGAGGTGCAAGACAGGGGTCCTAAATGGTGACAGGCAATACAGTATTGCAGTAATGCAGGTGTTGGTACATGCACTGCGAGGCAGAGTTTTAGTGCAAAAAGATCATTGTTCTTTACCGAAGCAACTTGGCAGATGGTTCACACAGGCAATTCTAAACATAAGCACCTGTTCACTGCTGCAATCTATGGTCTTTGCCATAGACAGCAGCGGCAGACAGGAAGAGAGAAGGGAGACGAAACGTCTCCTCGTACAGTTGTCGGCAGGGGTGCTGGGTGTCAGACCCCTGCCGATCTGATATTGATGTCCTATCCTGAGGATAGAATCCAAAAGACAATTGACGGCAGCATCTCCACAAAAAGGGCTTTATTCTTTAACCCCTTGGCGCATTTGGACGTAACTGTACGTCCAAAGTGCAAGTAAGTTGCGGCATTTGGACGTGCAGTTATGTCCAAACTGCATACCGGGACTATGACACTATAAAGTGTCACAGCCCCGGAGTCTCCGCTCTCCCAGAGAGCAGAGACCTCGGGGAAGCCAGCAAGGGACCAATCAGAGTGGTCCCATGCCGGCAAGCGCTCCGATTGGTTAGTCTCTGCAGACTAATCAATCCAGCGCTTCATTGTTAAAATGCCGGTTTCAGGCTGCGATCTCCACTCTGGAGATCGCAGCCTGAAACCAGGTAAGATGTCTCTTAGGCTCCCCTCACCCCTTGTAGTGCCCCCCCTCCTCTTTGTAGTGCCCCCTCCTGTGCTGTGTTATGTGATGGCAGTGTCTCAGGATCGGAGCCGCTGCCATCAGCAGAGAGTGTGAGCTTTAATTACAGCTCACATTCTGCTGCTACAGCTGAAATCGGTGCTGGCACCGATTTCAGCTGTTTAACCCCATAGATGCTGCGGTCGGTAGCCGCCCGTGGCATCCATGGGGTTGAGAGGGAGGGAGCTCCCTCTCTCTGCCATCGGGCCGCCGCTGCTGCAATGGCAGCGGCCTAATGGTTACCATGGCAACCGGACGCTTTACAAAAACGTCCTGACTGCCATGTACCTAAGGCTGATTAGACCCTCAGCCTTAGTGTAGCACTGATACAGTGCATTGCAGTAGATGACTATTGCAATGCACTGTATAGCCATCAAGCCCACTGGATCTTCAAGATCCAAATGGGTCTTGATAAATTTAAAAAAAATGTAAAAAGAAAGTTAAAAAAAAAGTGTAAAAAGAAAGTAAAAAAAGTAAAAAAAAATAAAGTTTAAAAAAAAAGTAAAAAAAAGCACCCTTTTTCCCCAAATGAAGTAAAAAAAAAAGTAATTAGGTATCGCCGCATCCGTATTGACCGGCTCTATAAAAGCATCACATGGTCCACCCCGCTAGGTGTATGCAAAATTTATTTTTTTTAAAAAAAAGCTATACCAAAACAGCCATTTTTTGTCACCTTGCCACACAAAAAGTGTAATAGCAGTCGATCAAAAAGGCGTATTTACCCCAAAATGGTACCAATCAAACCGTCATCTCGTCCCGCAAAAAATGAGCCCCTACCCAAGACAATCGCCAAAAAAATAAAAAAAAAATACAGCTCTCTGACTATGGAGACACTAAAACATGACTTTTTTTTGTTTCAAAAATGATATTATTGTGTAAAACTTAAATAAATAAAAATAAGTATACATGTTAGGTATTGCCACGTCCGTAACAACCTGCTCTACAAAAATATTGCATGATCTCTCCCCTCAGGTGAACACCGTAAAAAATAAAAAAAATTAAAACTGTCTAAAAAAGCCATTTTTTGTCACATTTCATCACAAAAAATTTAATACCAAGCGATCAAAAAAGCATATGCCCCCAAAAATAGTACCAATCTAACCGTCCCGCAAAAAATGAGCCCCTACCTGAGACAATCGCCCAAAAAATAAAAAAAACTACAGCTCTCTGACTATGGAGACACTAAAACATGATTTTTTTTGTGCTTCAAAAATATTGTGTAAAACTTAAATAAATAAAAAAAAGTATACATATTAGATATTGCCGCGTCCGTAACGACCTGCTCTATAAAAATATGACACAATCTAACCTGTCAGATGATTGTTGTAAATAACAAAAATAAAAACAATGCCAAAACTGCTAGTTTTTGTTACCTTGCCTCACAAAAAGTGTAAAATAAAGCTACCAAAAATCGTATGTACCCTAAAATAGTACTAACAAAACTGCCAACTTATCCCGTAGTTTCCAAAATGGGGTCAGTTTTTTGGAGTTCCCTACTCTAGGGGGGCATCAAATGTGACATGGCAACTTAAATTTTTCCAGTGAAATCTGCCCTGGTGTTCCTTTCCTTCTGCACCCTGCCGTGTGCCTGTACAGCAGTTTATGATCACAAATGGGGCATTTCAGTAAACTACAGAATCAGGGTAATAATTATTGAGTTTTGTTTGGCAGTTAACCCTTGCTTTATTCTCAGAATAAAAGGATTTATATGGAAAATCTGCCAAAAAGTGAAATTCTGAAATTTTGGCTACATATTCCTTTAATTCTTGTGGAACACCTAAAGGGTTAATAACGTTTGTAAAACCAGTTTTGAATACCTTGAGGGGTGTAATTTCTAAAATGGGGTCATTTTTGGGTGGTTTCTATGATGGAAGCCTCACAAAGTGACTTCAGACCTGAACTGGTCCTTAAAAAGTGGGTTTTGGAAATTTTGTGAAAAATTTCAAGATTTGCTTCTAAATTTCTAAGCCTTCTAACGCCCCAAAAAAATAAAATGTAGTTTTCAAAATGATCCAAACCTGAAGTAGACACATAGGGAATGTAAAGTAATAACTATTTTTGGAGGTATTACTATGTATTTTAAAGGGGTTGTCCCACGAAAAATATTCTACAGTTTTCAAACCAGCACCTGGATCTGAATACTTTTGTAATTGCATGTAATTAAAAATTCTGTTTTATTATTTTTTTCAGTTATTCAATAAAATGTTTCTGTATAGTGCCACTTAATTTCTTATTTCTTTGACCTGCTCACTGAGAAGGCCGCACATGCCCAGTTTCATCTTTCAACTGCCTCCTGAACTGTGATAGGAGGAGCTGAGACACGCCCCCTGAGCTGCAGCAGAAAAGACACTCCCCTTGAGCTGTCAGCTTGATATAAATCTAGCAGAGCAATGAATGGGAAGATCTCTGGATCCATGTGGGGTACAGGTCTGGTTCTAGCTTTGTTAGAAAGGTTTTGTCATGTACTATATGATGTCTGATTTTCATTTTTTACATTATTCGTAGGATAACCCCTTTAAAAGTAGAGAAATTGACATTTGGAAATTTACAAATTTTTCTAAATTTTTGGTAAATTTGGTATTTTTTTATAAATAAAGAATGAAATATTTTGACTCAAATTTACCACTGTCATGAGGTACAATATGTGACAAGAAAACAATCTCAGAATGGCCTGGATAAGTAAAAGCGTTCCAAAGTTATTACCACATGAAGTGACACACGTCAGATTTGAAAAATGGGGCTCCGGCATTTGGTCCAAACTGGCTGTCGCTTGAAGGGGTTAAAGTTCCATAGTCAACATGTGCAAATTGTGCCAATAAAGTGCAATGTTTCGGCTACATGGTAGCCTTTATCAAGCATACAAATAAAGTGTACTTACAAAATATATATACCATTCCTTGTGCCACCCACATAATGGTCATCCAATCACTATCAACCAGGTATGTATCACATCACCTGTCCATTAAAATCAACCAATCATCCTTCCTAAATAGTGATCGTCATATTTATGGACCAACCCGTGGTAAATAAAGCAGTGTGACAGCATGAAAGGCGGCACCAGGTAAACTCACCTTCCTCACATGGTCCCGGCGTCTCGTTAGCAGTATTGCACATGTCAATTATCCAATACCTCCCCTTACACTTGGCAAGTGGGTATACTCCAATCACGTGACCCGGAAGTGCTCACCTCCTGACCATCCCCATCCGCACAGCTAATGTGGCGTCTCCATCACCATGGAGATCCACTTCGCCAAGCAGCACAGCAACGGAGATGGCCGCACATGACAGACATCTCCGCCCCGCAATCGGGTATCACGGTCTATACAGGTTTGCTCTAGAGAGGAACTGCAGTTTTTGGATGTAAGAGTGTACATTGTAGATGGGGTCACTAGAACAGATCTGTATCAGAAGCTGACTTATAGAAACAACTTATTGACGTATGACAGTAACCACCCACGACATATGATTGAGTCACTCCCATGGAGCCAACTGTTGCGAGTAAGGAGAGTGGTTTCAGATGAAATGATTTTTGATGAGAGGGTTGAATATATGTGCAAAAAGTTCATTAATAGAGATTATCCCCAAAGATTACTGGGTAGAAAGGCAGATAGGTGAAATCAGTAAAAAGGGAGTCAATAATACAGGAAGTACGGACCGAGAAAAAGAGATTGTGCAGAATTCCGTTTGTGTCAACATTCGGACAATATAGTGGAGAGATAGTCAAGATTCTGAGGAAGGAGTGGCAGTTGTTACAAAAGAGCCTACCAGGAGTCGATGAATTTAAAGAACCTCCCATAATGGCATATAAGAGAAGTACAAACCTGCGAGATAGACTTAAAACTAAGGCTACTTTCACGCTAGTGTTTTAAAATTCCGGTATTGAGTTCCGTCATAGGGGCTCAATACCGGAATAAAACGCTTCAGTTTTGTCCCCATTCATTGTCAATGGGGACAAAACTGAACTGAAGACACTGTTCACAAAACTGAACGTCTGGTGTGACCACAATGGTAACCGGATCCGCCCTCCATTGACTTTCAATGGAGTTCATGACGGATCCGGCTACACATAGACACATACAGACATAGACATACACATAAACATACACAGACATATACAAATACACATACATACTTACATGCACCCCGGCAGGTCTTCAGAGCGTCGGAGGGACAGGACGGCGCGCACAGGTGACGATTCCACCATACGCCCAGCAGAGGGCGCTGTGGGGAATCGTCACCTGTGCGAGCCGTCCTGTCCCTCCGACGCTCTGAAGACCTGCCGGGAGCATGTAAGTATCTATGTGTATTTGTCTGTGTATATGTGTGTGTATGTTTATGTGTATGTATGTAGTGTGACATGTGTGGGGCAGGAGCGCGGTTCCGGCTCCACACGTCACTGCGGCAGGCCTGATCCGGCAGCACCCTTCACCTGCCGGATCAGGCCTGCCGCTAGTGTGAAAGTAGCCTAATATGAGGAATACATGTGTAGATAACCAGAGATTGTTAGCCCCATGGAAGATGGGTAATTTCCCGTGTCTGGGATGTTGTAACTGTGTGAATATGATTAACCCTTTGGCGCATTTGGACGTAACTGTACGTCCAAAGTGCAAGTAAGTTGCTGCATTTGGACGTGCAGTTACGTCCAAACTGCTTACCGGGACTGTGACACTATAAAGTGTCACAGCCCCGGAGTCTCCGCTCTCCCGGAGAGCAGAGACGTCGGGGAAGCCGGCAAGGGACCAATCAGAGTGGTCCCTTGCCAGCAAGCGCTCCGATTGGTTAGTCTCTGCAGACTAACCAATCGGAGCGCTTCAGTATTAAAATGCCGGTTTCAGGCTGCGATCTCCACTCTGGAGAGAGATCGCAGCCTGAAACCAGGTAAGTCCTCTGTGCCCCCACATAGCCCCCTTCTTGTAGTGCCCCCCCTTGTAGTGCCCCCTCCTTGTAGTGCCCCCCTGGTGCCTCCGTTGCCCCCCCTCCTGCTTTGTATTGTATGATGGCAGCGGCTCAGGATCGGAGCCGCTGCCATCAGCAGAGAGTGTGAGCTGTAATTACAGCTCACACTCTGCTGCTAACAGCTGAAATCGGTGCTGCACCGATTTCAGCTGTTTAACCCCATAGATGCTGCGGTCAGTAGCCGCCCGCAGCATCCATGGGGTTAAGAGGGAGGGAGCTCCCTCTCTCTTCCATCGGGCCGCCGCTGCTGCAGTGGCAGCGGCCCGATGGTTACCATGGCAACCAGACGCTTTACAAAAAGCGTCCTGGTTGCCATGTAGCTAAGGCTGATTAGACCCTCAGGGCCTGATCAGCCTTAGTGTAGCACTGATACAGTGCATTGCAATAGATGGCTATTGCAATGCACTGTATAGCCATCAAGCCCACTGGATCTTCAAGATCCAAATGGGTCTTGATAAAGTTTAAAAAAAATGTAAAAAGTAAAAAAGAAAAGTGTGAAAAGAAAGTAAAAAAAGTGTAAAAAAGTAAAAAAAATAAAGTTTAAAAAAAGTTAAAAAAGCGCCCTTTTTCCCCAAATAAAGTAAAAAAAAAAGAAAAAGTACACATATTAGGTATCTCCGCGTCCGTTTCGACGGGCTCTATAAAAGCGTCACATGGTCCACCCCGCCAGCTGTACGCAAAAATTTTTTTAAAAAAAAAACTATACCAAAACAGCCATTTTCTGTCACCTTGCCACACAAAAAGTGTATTAGCAGGCGATCAAAAAGGCGTATTTACCCCAAAATGGTACCAATCAAACCGTCATCTCGTCCCGCAAAAAATGAGCCCCTACCTGAGACAATCGCCCAAAAATAAAAAAACTACAGCTCTCTGACTATGGAGATACTAAAACATGATTTTTTTGTTTCAAAAATGATATTATTGTGTAAAACTTAAATAAATAAAAATAAGTATACATGTTAGGTATCGACACGTCCGTAACAACCTGCTCTACAAAAATATCACATGATCTCTCCCCTCAGGTGAACACCGTAAAAAATCAAAAATCAAAACTGTCTAAAAAAAGCCATTTTTTTGTCACATTTCTTCACAAAAAATGTAATACCAAGCGATCAAAAAAGCATATGCCCCAAAAATAGTACTAATCTAACCGTCATCTCGTCCTGCAAAAAATGAGCCCCTACCTGAGACAATCGTCCAAAAAATAAAAAACTACAGCTCTCTGACTATGGAGACATTAAAACATGATTTTTTTTTGTGCTTCAAAAATATTGTGTAAAACTTAAATAAAAAAAAGTATACATAATTGATATTGCCGCGTCCGTAACGACCTGCTCTATAAAAATATCACACGATATAACCTGTCAGATGAATGTTGTAAATAACAAAAAATAAAAACTATGCCAAAACTGCTAGTTTTTGTTACCTTGCCTCACAAAAAGTGTAATATAAAGGTACCAAAAATCGCATGTACCCTAGAATAGTACTAACAAAACTGCCAACTTATCCCGTAGTTTCCAAAATGGGGTCAGTTTTTTGGAGTTTCCTACTCTAGGGGTGCATCAAATCTGACATGGAAACTTAAACTTTTTCCAGTGAAATCTGCCCTGGCGTTCCTTTCCTTCTGCGCCGTGCCGTGTGCCTGTACAGCAGTTTACGATGACAAATGGGGCATTTCTGTAAACTACAGAATCAGGGTAATAATTATTGAGTTTTGTTTGGCAGTTAACCCTTGCTTTATTCTCGGACTAAAATGATTTAAATGGAAAATCTGCCAAAAAAGTGAAATTTGGAAATTTTGGCTACATTTTTCTTTAATTCTTGTGGAACACCTAAAGGGTTAATAACGTTTGTAAAATCAGTTTTGAATACCTTGAGGGGTGTAGTTTCTAAAATGGGGTCATTTTTGGGTGGTTTCTATGATGAAAGTCTCACAAAGTGACTTCAGACCTGAACTGGTTCTTAAAAAGTGGGTTTTGGAAATTTTGTGAAAAATGTCAAGATTTGCTTCTAAATTTCTAAGCCTTCTAACGTCCCAAAAAAATAAAATGTAATTTTCAAAATGATCCAAACCTGAAGAAGACACATAGGGAATGTAAAGTAATAACTATTTTTGGAAGTATTACTATGTATTTTAAAAGTAGAGAAATTGACATTTGGAAATTTGGAAATTTTTCTAAATTTTTGGTAAATTTGGTATTTTTTTATAAATAAGAATGAAATATTTTGACTCAAATTTACCACTGTCATGAAGTACAATATGTGACGAGAAAACAATCTCAGAATGGCCTGGATAAGTAAAAGCGTTCTAAAGTTATCACCACATAAAGTGAGACATGTCAGATTTGAAAAATGGGGCTCCGGCATTTGGTCCAAACTGGCTGTCGGTTGAAGGGGTTAAAGGTAATACTTTTGCACACCCCTATACAGGGCGAGTATTCAACATCAAGGGCTTCTATACATGTAGATCAAGAGATGTTATATATATGATCCAGTGCCCTTGCAGTATGATTTATGTAGGGGAAATGACGATGGAGATTAGGGAACGCATTAATAAACATAAAAGTACCATTAGGAAGAAGATGATGGAGAAACCTGTAGCTAAGCATTTTGTGGAATATGGACATTCGATTAATCAATTGAGGTTCCGGAGCTCAAAGACCCTTGTGCCGCTGGTGAACAGGAATTGACAAGTGTAAGGGGAGGTATTGGATAATTGACATGTGCAATACTACTAACGAGACGCCGGGACCATGTGAGGAAGGTGAGTTTACCTGGTGCCGCCTTTCATGCTGTCACACTGCTTTATTTACCACGGGTTGGTCCATAAATATGACGATCACTATTTAGGAAGGATGATTGGTTGATTTTAATGAACAGGTGATGTGATACATACCTGGTTGACAGTGATTGGATGACCATTATGTGGGTGGCACAAGGAATGGTATATATATTTTGTAAGTACACTTTATTTGTATGCTTGATAAAGGCTACCATGTAGCCGAAACGTTGCACTTTATTGTCACAATTTGCACATGTTGACTATGGAACTTTAACCCCTTCAAGCGACAGCCAGTTTGGACCAAATGCTGGAGCCCCATTTTTCAAATCTGACATGTGTCACTTTATGTGGTGATAACTTTGGAACGCTTTTACTTATCCAGGCCATTCTGAGATTGTTTTCTTGTCACATATTGTACTTCATGACAGTGGTAAATTTGAGTCAAAATATTTCATTCTTATTTATAAAAAAATACCAAATTTACCAAAAATTTATACAGGGACAAGGAGTGGCGCAGGGTCCGGCACCTGAAGGGGGGGAGGGGGGGAATGTAGTCTTGTAAGTGTAGTAATTGGATCTGATCTATTTGCTGTGGACCTTTATACATTTTCTATTACTGCTGTATTGTATTCAGAGTGTGATCTTTGCAATATTTGGGATATTTAGAACTGTTCTTAAAAAAATAAATATCTTCAAATCTTCCCTTCCTGGACTACTGTGGAACGTCACTTTAGATGTATAAGGATATACCTCACAAAACCTCTCCATTCACTCAGGCAGAATTATGTCAATCTAAACCCTTAGTCCATTCAAACATAAAGGATTGTGCAGCTGCAGGAGCGGAAAGACAGTTATCAGTGTAAGGTGGAGATAGTTTATCACCGACCCTGCCTTCCTAATTGGGGGGGGGGGGGGAGGGGGATACAAAGAGTAAATAAATACTGTAAATACAATAAAATGAAAAGAAAGTGTTGTTACTAGTCCAAAACACAGCTTCTAGCCCCGTCTCCAGTGATTGCAAACTATATACCCCTGATATATAGAAAAGATGATAATGGGAAGGGAAACCATTTAAAAGTAAAAGTATTTTACCTGTGCTTTGTGCTATTAAAATATGAAAAAAATGTGAAAAACAGAGTTCCCTTTTTTGTTACATTTTCCTGAATATCGAGCATTACATATTGGATTACCATGTTTTCTGGACTAAAAGATGCAGTGAACCATAAGACACATCCCAAATAAGAAGCATTTGGTCTATTAGATGCACCAGAAGATGGCAGAATAAGATTGAGGAGAAAAGGTGTGTCTAATAGTCAAAAAATACAGGAATCCTAAGAATAAGGATAGCTCCTCAATATCATAATCCCCATATAGCTCTGGTAAGCCATTTTAAGTTGTTTTTTTTAAGGGATTGCCCCACTATAAAAATGTATCTCCTATCTGCAGGATAAGGGATAAGTGTCTGATGATACGTTCATATGCTGCAAGCCCCAGAGGAGTATGAAAATAGTAGTGTCTCTGGCTATAACAATTATTCAGAGTGGCAATCCTCAGACCGATGGTCCCTAGGGCCAGGGCAGTGATAGGAGGGTGCACACTTTTTTGCCTCGGGACACACTCTGATGTTGGGGCGCCTGCCTGATGGTAGTTGGGGTGCCCTTGGTGTTTTGAGTGTTGTACTGGTGCAAGGCAGTAGATGTAAGTGCTGTGACTGGTGTGTTGTGGTGGAGTCAGTAAATAAATACATCTCTCTTTACTTAAATAAGTATAACTCCCGCAAAAAAATGTATTCCATGTCCTGCTAGAAATGTACATGATGTAATCTGTAGTCATTTTCTTACCAGTAGCTGAATTTTTGAGTTATATCATTCTGAAGTTTCTTATCTGTATCATGTGACTAGGAATTAGACCCACCAAGCACCTTATGTGTGGACAGGAAGTCTAATTTTCTATGCATTCCTATGGGAGCCTCACTTTCAGTCTCATATGAATGAATAGAGAAGTGACTGGCTTGCTGTCCTGGGTCAGTTGGAGGTCAGGGGGTTGGTCACATGACCCAGCTACAATAAGAAGAGAATGCAAACTCTCAATTTCAGCCTCTGATAAGAAAATGGCATTCACTACAGATTATATCATGCACCTTTCTAACCGGTCAGAGAATAAAAATTTTTGCGGGAGTTCTTCTTTAACTACAGAAAGTCTCTTTCTGCAGATTCTAAGGCCAACAATGAGGTTTTTTTTCAAACTTGTCTGTAATTCCCAGAAATGGGGTACAGGATTAAGATATGGTTGGCTGGACCATGTCCAAGTGTGAAGGGTGTTTTAACAATGTCCCTCTCACTGCAGTAAAGTCTCTATCAGCCTTAAACAGCAAATACCCTACTGACTGAATCCAATGCAGATTCTGGACCTTCTAGTTCTTTGCTTTCTTTTTTTCTGGGAGTACTGTGAAGTAGAGATGGTTTTCTCTCTGTAAAATTAGTGATTCATACAGGATGAAGGTCTAATTCTCTGAGAAGTGAGTACATGTAGCTTCCTCTCACTTCCTCCACTAGACTCACACTGACTTGGCTAGGGGGACCTAGGTCCCTCTCCTAACTTCCTACAGGGACAAAGTCAGGATTGAGATATGCAAGGTAAGGCTATATTAAGTAGTGCATATGATATGTACATGCTTGGACACAGCTTTGACCTCAGCATGCTGATGTCTAGCCCTGTCAATCAAGGGGAGGAGGGAGAGAACAGGGGTGTTACAAAAGCTGTGCTCCAAGAATGCAGTCCCGCCCCCTGTTGCTCCAACACGCTCATTTGCATATGAATAAAACACATGTATCTCTGTAGCTGTTTAACAGACAAAAGAAAGGTATTGTTTTTATCAGTATGATCAACCCTACCAGGCAGTATAGTTTAATAGGGTTGATTATGCTGACAGAGACTCTCTAACCCTTAGAGTACCAGCGCCGTACATGTACGGCGCTGGGACGATGCGGACACATGGCACATGTTTCTAACAGCAGAGACTTGCGGGTACTTACCGTGCGGTGTCTTCGTAGGCCTTTAGATGCCGTGATCACACGTGATCACGGCATCTAGTTGCGTCTAAACCCGGAAGTGTACGCTTCCGGGTGGTGTACAGACAACCCGTGTGGCCAATCAGGGTGTCTGTACACGATCTGAAAGCTGTAAACCTCGCTGATGAGGTTTACAGCTTTCAAAGTGCAATTCTTATTCTGGCCACTAGATGGCAGGCCAGGATAAGAAATGAGCAAATTTGGTCATTAAGTCAAAAATAAAAGACCCTCATTGCTCATAAAGAAAAAATAAAAAACACAATATATTTGCTCATATTTGAGCATTAAAATAATCACAAAAAATAAAAAAAATGTTAAAAAATATATAAAAAATAAAAAAAATATAAAAGTTCAAATCACCCCCCTTTCCGTATAATTAAAAAATAAATACCTAAATAACAATAAATATAGACATCATGGGTATCACCGTGACCGAAAACGCCCATACTTTTAAAATATAAAAAAAAAATTCCAATACGGCGAATTGTGGCGGAAAAAAAGCGTCCAAACGGCGATTCGCTGTTTTTTGTCTCAAAAAGTCATACACACTCCAGAATGGTATCAATAAAATCTTCAGATCGCCCAGCAAAAAATGAGCCCCCATACAGCTCCGTACACATAAATACCAAAAAGTTATAGGGTTCAAGATATGACAAAAAAAAAGGCCAACTTTATAATTATTTTATCACTATCAAAACGCAGGAAAAACTATACATATTAGGTATCGCCGGATTCGTACTGACCAGTAGAATGTAGACCAGTACCAATTCGTACTGACCAGTAGAATTTTCACCTGTGCACTTCTTTCCTTTCATTTTCACCTGTGCACTTCTTTCCTTTCATTTTCACCTGTGCACTTCTTTCCTTTCATTTTCACCTGTGCACTTCTTTCCTTTCATTTTCACCTGTGCACTTCTTTCCTTTCCTTTTCACCTGTGCACTTCTTTCATTTTTCACCTGTGCGGTTCTTTCATTTTCACCTGTGCGGTTCTTTCATTTTCACCTGTGCGGTTCTTTCATTTTCACCTGTGCCTTTCTTTCATTTTCACCTGTGCCCTTCTTTCCTTTCATTTTTACTTGTGCACTTCTTTCCTTTCATTTTCACCTGTGCACTTCTTTCCTTTCATTTTCACCTGTGCACTTCTTTCACTTTCACCTGTGCACGTCTTTCAATTTCACTTGTGCACTTCTTTCCTTTCATTTTCACCTGTGCACTTCTTTCCTTTCATTTTCACCTGTGCAGTTCTTTCATTTAATTTTCACTTGTGCACTTCTTTCATTTTCACCTGTGCGGTTCTTTCATTTTCACCTGTGCCCTTCTTTCCTTTCATTTTCACTTGTGCACTTCTTTCCTTTCATTTTCACCTGTGCACTTCTTTCCTTTCATTTTCACTTTTGCACTTCTTTCCTTTCATTTTCACCTGTGCAGTTCTTTCATTTCATTTTCACTTGTGCCCTTCTTTCATTTTGACTTATGCCCTTCTTTCATTTTCACCTGTGCACGTCTTTCAATTTCACCTGTGCACTTTTCATTTCATTTCATTTTGCTGATTAACTTTATCATTTGTTCTTGCAGTATGTATTTGGAGGTGCGGCTGCCTCCATCTTGGTCGTACACTCCTAAACAAACCCATCTTTCCTTCAGGCTCTTAATCAGTATTGTATATAGTTAGAGGCTGCTTTCCCTGAATTAAATTGATGCCTGTAGGCACAAAAAGAGGAGTCATGATAGAGTAGGTTCCCATCCAAAATAGGTCACCTTGCCATGGTAGATGGGCACAAATGATTTTGATCAAAATATATTGCGCCTCATATTCATTTTATATAGTGAACATAGCATTCATCCATATCTTCTATATTTTCAGAGTAGTGTTGTATTGTGTTTGCTTTTACTTTTGTATTTTCAGCCATGATGTTCCCTGTTTAAAAGCTCCATTCAACTATATGGTCCTAAAAATGAGACAGCCAAGTACTTGTACTTAACTTTCTCTGGCAGTTCCATACAGCTGATTAGAGCAGAGGTGGGAAACTCTAGGTCCCCGATTCCATGATCAGTCAGACCCCTGCTAATCAGACATCTATCCCCTATCCTGTGGATAGGGGATAAGTCTTTATAAAGGGACAAGTCCTTTAATGTCTAACAGCATTTGGTTTTCATTGTGCTTCAAACTTATTAAAGTCATGTGAAGTTTTAAATGTCAAAATCTGCGTGTGACAATTCAGACCAAGCACAGATGCAGTATTTCACTTACTAGACTTCATTTTAGGACTGAGTGAGCATGCTAGGAAAATTTTTGCTTACACCAAATTACTGTATGTATCTGTGTAACAATCATTGAGTCCACTAAAATGTGCGCATTTTTATAGCAAAAACTTATCAACAGAAAGACACTTCTTAAATGTGCCCCAATGCGTTCTAGTTCCTCATAGCATTGTCACAGTGTGCACCAGGTTATAGAAGGATGCCACACAGCACAGTAATAATCTACGTCATCTTCTGTCAGTACTCCTTTAATAGTTAAATAGCCAGCGTTTTTGGAGTTGTCTTTAGACCCAAAAAACCGATCAGGGACTCTTGTTCCTCAGTGTTTATTGATGTCACTATAATACCGCAGGAGATATCGAGGACTATTCCCTTCCTTCTGCTGAAACCAGTAAACATAACGATCACTTATGCTGAATCCACTGACTGTGCAGGAGATTGTAATTGTGTCTCCAGCTGAAACCGATTTGGACGTCGACTGTGTCACAGTGACCTGAGCAGCACAATCTGAAAGAAAAAATATGAGACATCAATAGATTTCAGCACACATCAATTGAAGTACTGTTATACCTGTTATGTGTTTCTTACACGTGCAGAAAAGGACCACAGTGAAGAATAAGGGAAACCAGGACATGTTGCTTGTGAGCTCTGCTTTGTATTGCACTTCCCCTCTTCATTATATAGAGACACAACTGAGCAATAAGAACGTGATGTAAATGTGATCAGACCTGATAGGAGACTGCACCATGGGGGCAGGAATAACCTGACAAATATAGTGGTCACAGTCTAATTTTTATTACAGAACCTGCTGATAACTCATGGGGCACATATACAATGGAACAAGAACAGCAGCATCAACAGATGATATTATAAACCTAACAAAATGCATTTTTATCAGTTTTTAGCAGGGGAACATATGAATATTCAATTTTTTGGATCACACAATCTACAAAGATAAAGGTAATGGAATTGAACAACAAAAAAACAAAACCAAAATTGACTGTTATTATTACCCTATTAAGGTGATATTAGTACGAGAAACATCAGCAGGACAGCACTAATACTGTACTTCATCCTAATTATGTCTAATTACTTCTGAAGATAGTGGGATTGTCCTCAGCAGCAATTCATGCAGTTTCAGACTGGGGTGCCTTGGGCCCATCAGAAGAAATGACTTGAAGGGTCTACCCTTCATCTGTTTCAAACTCATTTTCCTTGCGTTATCATGGCTTTAAATCTCTCCTGTCCTGTCCTGTTCTGCTAAAATATTTTATGACTCAGTAAAGCCTACACAACCGCACAATGCCGTCAGTATGTCATAGGCTGAATACTGCATGTACATCAGTCAGCTGCCGCTGTCATTCTGGAACAAGCGACTGAAGAAGGAAGGCAGCTTCTTAAAGAGAATCTAACGGTACTTGAGGTAGGCTCTGTCCATACTATCCAGGGCATACATTTTCCATAAACATTTGAAGGGTGTCATCAAATATATAGCCCACACATGTGTAACTACGTCAGCATTCTGTAGAGCAAACAAATCGCATCATACTGCAGTTTCCTCCAACAGACCTGACCCACTTTTAATTATAGAGACATTGTGACTACTCTACACAGCTCCTGTATGGATACCTTCTTCTTACAATGTATGGGAGGCAAAAATGATGTACCAATTGAGCCGCAGCTAAAATATTTATAATTGCAATAAACAGGGTTGCCAAAAAATAAGGTACAGTCTAAAATTTTTATAGAGATATGCCATGCTCCATTTTAGAGCCTCAACCAGGGTCTCAAAAGATCCGGGGCCCATGCCCCAACCGCATTTTGCTGTACTTGCTATACAGCAGCACATGCCTGTCACATCCAGTGCCTCCCAGGTGACGTGTCCTCTGATGTAGATCTTCTCTGTCATCATCTTCTCCATTCGGTCTGGACAACTTTCAGCCGCTCCTTGTCTCTGCAGAGTTTGACACACAGACATCTTAGCTTCCTCACTTTTCTATCATCATCCTCCAACCTGGAGTCCCAACAGTGTTAAGCCTCATTCACACATCCGTGCTCAAATCCGTGAGCAGGTGGTCAGTGAGGCATCCGTGAAGCTGTCCGTGAAGGATCCGTGTTGGGTCCGTGTGTCCGTTTTTTTGCTGTCCGTGTTGCATCCGTGTTTCACTGGCACTGAACAGCTGAAAAATAATTTTCAAAGCATCTCTTCTTAATGATCCGTGAAACACGGATGCAACACGGATGACATCTGTGAGGGATTTGTGGTTTTCACTGACTCATTGACTACAATGGGCGTGAGGGATCCGGGAACACGGATCAAGATAGGACATGCATCCGTGCTAAAAAAACAGAACCACGGACCACGGACCATGATGAAATCCACGGACCATGTCTGAACACACACATTAAAATAAATGGGGAAGTGTGCTGTCCGTGGAGAACACGTACAGCACACTTCCGTGAAACACTGACGTGTGAATGAGGCTTTATCCTGCTGCTCGCTGTGCTCCCCAATATCCCCAAATACTATCCTGAAGAAAAATGAATGCCCCATAGTAATAATGCTCCTCAAAGTCCCACCAATACTAATTCTCTTCTATAATGCCCTCATTAGTAATACTGCCCACTACAGTGCCCCCAACAGTGGTAATGCACCCCAAGAGTGCCTCCATTAGTAGAAGAGTGCTCCATTATTAATAATGCCCTCACAGAGCCCCCAGTAGAAATAAGGCCCCCCTATTGTTCCCCCAGTGGTAATAAAGCTATCTAAAGACCCCTCAGTAGTAATAAGGCCCCCCACAGTGCTCTTAGTAGAAATAAGGAAGATCTATAAGTCACTCCTATAGAGCCCCCTGTAGTAATAAGAACTCCTAATGTCCCCTGAATTTATAATACCCCTACAGTGCCCCCAGTATTTATATTGCCCCCTACTGTTATAATGCTCACCCTGAAGTGCCCCCCAATATTTATAATGCCTCCTGCAGTGTCCTCTGTAGTTATATTCCTCCCTCCACCATACAGTCCCATGTAAATAACACAACGCTGTCTTTTCTGCCCCCTCCAAAATGCAGTCCTAGGTAAATAACATCACTCCCCTCCCTTCAGCCCTGCAATATGCAGTCCCATGTAAATTGCATCTATCCCCTCCCTTCAGCCCCTCCAATATATAGTCCCATGTAAATAAAACTATTTCCCTCCCGTCGCCATAGAGTCCCATGTAAATACCATAACACCATCTCTCCAGCACCCTCCAATATACAGTTCCATGTAAATAACATCCCTCTCTATCTACAGCCACTTCCAAAACACAGTCCCATGTAAATAACATCACTTCCTCCTCAGCCGCCTTCAGCATACAGTCCCAAGTAAATAACATCACCTCCTCCCCAGCCGCCTCCAACATGCAACCCCATGTAAACATCACCCCCTCAACATTCAGTTCCATGTAAATAACATCATTCCCCCCCCCACCAGCCACCTTCAACATACAGTCCCATGTAATTAACATCGCCCCCTCAACATTCAGTCCCATGTAAATAACATCACTCCCTCAGACCCCTGTAACATTCGGTCCCATGTAAATAACATCACTACTTCCCCCAACCCCCTCCGACATACAGTCCCATGTAAATAAAATCACACCCTCCCACAGCCACCTCCAACATACCGTCCCATGTAAATAACATCACACTGCCCCAGCACCCTCCAAAATTCAGTGCCATGTGAATAACATCACTCCCTCCTACAGCCACCATCAACATACAGTCCCATGTAAATAACATCACCCCCTCCCCAGCCACCTCCAACATACAGTCCCATGTAAATAACATCCCTCCCTTCGGTCCTAACATATAGTCCCAGTTAAATAACCACAACTCCCAGCATTGCTCTGCCTCTCCCTTCACTTACCTCTCATGTAGCAAACATCACCACAGGTTCTTCCCCCAGGTCTTCTCCTCTTCACTGCCCTCCTCTCCTGCACTGGTCACATGATGGTGACATCATCGCAGGTCCTTCTCAACCACTGCCTGTTTTACTTGGTCACATGACCTGTGATGTCATCACAGGTCCTTCAACTCTTCCAGTGTGTTAGATTCAATTGTATTGAATGGTAATGGTAATACAGTTGTATCTAGCTGGAAGGCAGGACATTCAGGGCCTGGTACAAAACATCAGGGGCCTAGGCCACAAATGTTTTAACCTAGCAAAGCCTCTGGCCCCAACCATTACATCACAACCTCAAAAGTCAATCAAAATAATGCCATTAAATGAAATAGAGGCCAAATTAGAAATAGATCAGGCGCAAAATGACTCCCAACTGTCCCGGATCCAGCAGGACTGTCCCGGATTGCAGCGGCTGTCCCGGTACGGGGGAAGTATGTCCCGGTCTCTACCAGCTGTCCATGCGTCCATAGGACGCAGAGACAGTTGCCTGTATGATGATGAAGCAGAGAGCAGCATCGGCTCACTGCTTCATCCATTCTCCCTCCCGTCCCACCTGCAGGCTCTACGGACCTCCCAGCCGCTGTCCACACCTTTGGTCTGAGTGGGGGGCGAGGCCGGCAGTCAGTCAGCCTTGGCTGCGCCCCCTTCAGACTAAAGAAGAAGATGTCCTGCTGGTGATGCTGCTAGGAAGAAGGTAAGTATATGGTTTTTTATTTTTTCAATTTTCTGAGAGTGGCACAGCATGGGCATATTACTCGGGGACACATCATTACTGGGGAGCACAGTATGGGCATATTACGGGGGGGCACAGCATTACTGGGGAGCACAGTATGGGCATATTACTGGGGGCACCACATTATTGGGGAGCACAATGTGGGCATATTATATGGGGGGCACATAACTGGGCATATTAATGGGGGCACAGCTGGGCATATTACTGGGGGCACATAACTGGGGAATAATTACTATGTAGGACAGTAAGGGGACTGGGTGGGATTAGGTGTATAGTTATGTTTTGGGCGGAGTTAGAGGCATGGCCTAGTGGTGAAAAAATTTGCAGCGGCGCTTTCTCCATTTACAAAGTTGGGAGGTATGGCTAAGGGGCCCACACCAGCAGGGGGCTGGGGCAGCAGTCAGGCAGTGCAGGAGGACAGACTTAATTATTTATAGGCAGGGCCGCCACCCATGGCAGCAGGGGGCCTAGGCCTGGCATACTACAGTCTGACTCCTCTGTCCAGTGCTGTGCTAGACAGGGATTGGGGTATATTGATAACTGCAGTCAGGAGCGGATTGAGAACTCAAAGTGGCCCTGGAAAAAAGCGTAAAAGTGGCCCCATGTTATGGGCAGGGCCAAATCGGTAGAGGGTGGAGCCAAACCAAATGGGCAGGGTCAACAAACAATTAGGATAGTTCACAAGGCACAGGTGTGCTTAGCGTGCCATAACAAATTTATGCCCCATTTTGTACCACCTTCACAGTAGTTATGCTGCCTTCATTACAGTAATGTCCCTTTAGTGCCCCTTCCCATTAGTTAGGCACCTTTGAGCCCCCACACAATAGTAATACTAATAATTCATTCTATTGTGACTTCTATCCAGCCACTGGGTGCCAAAGGATCTGAAGGCAGGTGGCACTGGCGGCCTGTTAGGAGGAGGACTGGCAGCATGATAATAAGATTGCAGCAAGGCTGCCTTTGACCTGGCGCACTCACATCAATACACCTGGCAGCCGTCAGTGACTCTGCTGCAATGTCATTATTATGCCACAATGTGCGAAGTGAAGGGCGTGACCCACAGCATATTGGGGCCATCGTATGTGACTGATATCAACCGCTCCTCTTATAACGCTCCAGCACTGATATAACCGCCAGAGACATAACATCGTATGTGACTGATATCAGACGCTCCTCTTATAACGCTCCAGTACTGTTATAACCTCCAGAGACATTACATCATATGTGACTGATATCAGCCGCTCCTCTTATAACGCTCCAGCACTGATATAACCTCCAAAGACATTACATCATATGTGACTGATATCAGCCGCTCCTCTTATAACGCTCCAGTACTGTTATAACCGCCAGAGACATAACATCGTATGTGACTGACATCAGACGCTCCTCTTATAACGCTCCAGTACTGTTATAACCTCCAGAGACATTACATCATATGTGACTGATATCAGCCGCTCCTCTTATAACGCTCCAGCACTGATATAACCTCCAAAGACATTACATCATATGTGACTGATATCAGCCGCTCCTCTTGTAACGCTCCAGCACTGATATAACCTCCAGAGACATCTACATCATATGTGACTGATATCAGACGCTCCTCTTATAACGCTCCAGTACTGTTATAACCTCCAGAGACATTACATCATATGTGACTGATATCAGCCGCTCCTCTTATAACGCTCCAGCACTGATATAACCTCCAGAGGGCAGAGAGGGAAATGTCATAACGTGAGATAGTTGGTGGGAAGGGATCTGTGATGGGGCAAGGGCAACAGGGAGACATTAGAGTTGCAGGGGCTCTGGGAGGTCAGGGGGCACAGAATTACACTTGAACACACGTGATAGGCAACACCTTCAGGACTTGCCCTCTTCAGTAACTCCCTTGCTGCTGTGTGTAGGAGGGATGCAGGGATCAGTGAGTGGACTTCACACTTCCAGCACTGCACATAAGGTACACTAACATTACCTTAGGTGAAGGCTCAGAGTACTCTGCCAGCAGTTCTCATCTTCTTCTGCAACCACTGCTGGACTGGGAGGAGTCCACGCCCCTCCTTACACAGACTATCACACTGCAGAGAGGAGGGGGAGCTGCCTTCTCTCCCAGTCAGTAAACTTTCATATGGGCTGGTGGCGGCAGCTGTGAGTGGCCCCTATTTTGCCTCTGACAGCTATTAGTTACTGCCCTGATGGTGACCCTGCACACTTGTATGATAGTCTGGACTTGCAGCCTGCGATGTAACTACACAGACATCGTAGGCCTCCTGCCCTTTCTCATTATCATGGTGAGAGCGCAGCAGAGCTGGGCAATGTCTGTGTACTTACATCGCAGGCTGCAAGTCCAGACTATCATTATCATACAAGTGTGTGTCAGCATAGCAGGGCCGCTGCCCTGTGGTCAGGGTTGCCAACCCGAATTTTTCTTTTTTCTGGACAACTTATCCCAAAATCACGGACGGCCAACATTTTTTACGGACAAATTGGAAAACCATAATAAAAGGATAAATATTATAAGTAATACAGCTCTATAGCTCAATATACTGATCAGAACTCATTACCACCATTTACTGTGAGCTATAAAATGATGATATTTACCACCAAAATAATCTAGTAAGGTACCACCAGCCTCAAAAAAATCACGGACACCTCTATTTTTTTTCACGGACAGAGGAAAAAAGTTACCTATTTTTACGGACTGTCCAGAAATTTCTGGACGGTTGGCAACCCTGCCTGTGGTGTGTATTGGTGCTGGGCTGGGGGCAGGCAATAAACATGGGAACAGTGAGGCCGGGCGCACTGTATAGTAAAAGGCTATCGGCCCACTGGGAAGCTTCCCAATGGGGTGAATGGCCAATCCGCCCCCGACTGCAGTAGCCAGGCAGCAGTCAGGTCAGGCCCTCTCCCTCCATAAATGAGGCACCCATTACCTATGAAGCTGCAGCTTGTAAAGCATCTCGAGCTCTGCCCCAGCCACAGGAGGCCCGGTCCCTACAAGGAGGAGTCTTCAACCTGGCAGGTGATATCTACTACATCTTCATTATTTCATACCTCCCAACCGTCCCGGATCCGGCGGGACAGTCCCGGATTTCAGTAGCTGTCCCCCTGTCCCGGTATGGGTGAGGTGTGTCCCGCTTTCTGGCAGCTGTCTCTGCTTCCATAGGAAGCATAGACAGTTGCCTGTGTATTATGATGAAGCAGAGAGCCGACATTGACTCCCTGCTCCATTTTTCCACCTCCCTGCCGGCTCTCCACACCTCTGGTCTGTGCGGGGGGTGGGGCTGACTGGCTCTACAGACTAGAGCAGCCGTTGTCTTGCTGCTGCTAGGAACAAGGTAAGTATGAGCTGTTTATTTTTTTTTACTTTCTGTGAGGGGGCACAATGTGGGCATACTACTGGGGGGCACAATGTGGGCATATTACTGGGGGCACAATGTGAGCATATTACTGGGGACACAGCTGAGCATATTACTGGGGACACAGCTGGGCATATTACTGGTTGGCACAGCTGGGCATAATACTGGGGAGCACAGCTGGGCATATTACTGGGGAGCACAGCTGGGCATATTACTGGGGGCACAGCTGGGCATATTACTGGGGGCACAGCTGGGCATATTACTGGGGGCACATAAGGGCATATTAGTGGGGGCACAGTTGAGCATATTACTGGGGGCACAGCTGGCTATAATTCTGTGAGGGGGCACGATGTGGGCATAAATACTGTGCAGTGGCATGAAGGGGGAATAACTACTATGTGGAGGCATTAAGGGGACTGGTTGGGCTTAGGTGTATAGTTATGTTTTGGGCGGAGTTAGACGTGTAGCCTAGTGCAGAATAAAATTTGCAGCGGCACGCAAGGTGCGCCGCAAAATGTGTCTCTCTTTGTTTGTTTAGAAAGTTGGGAGGTATGTTATCTGTATTCAGAGAGATCCCTGTGTTATCTGTACTCAGAGAGTTATCACTATGTTAACTTTGGTGTTACATAGGACTTCAGGAAACATCTACTACATTATCTGTACTTAGAGAGTTATCACTTTGTTATCTGTGCTGTTATGTAGGACTGTAGGTGACATCTACTACATTATCTGTACTTTTCTGTGGTAGTCCTCACTATGTCACTGTGCAGTGATAGGAAGGGCTCACCTTTTCTTCCCTTTGGGGCATACCCTGATTTGGTTTTAGTTGCCTCACGTTAGGTGGGGTGCCATTGGTGGTGTTAGGTTTCGAGGTACATGGCAGGGTTCCTGGAAATGATGTGACTGCCAGGGGCACACCCACACGGGGAGTCCAACAGGTCTTGACCCCCCTAGATTTTTTTTTAAATTCATCCCTGCCAGGCCAGGGCTGTCCGTTTCTGCATGTGATGTAGGCGATGTGACAGGAGCAGACCAACCAGAAGATGACAGGTGTGCATGACTGCACTCCCCTTTTCTCTCTGTGTGCCCTAACCCTAATACTGGACCCTGACCCTAATGCTGACCCCTAATTCTATGCCTGACCCTAACCATAATACCAGTCCTTAACTGTAATACTGACCCTAGCCCTAATACTGACCCTTCACCACAATACTGACCTAATACTTGCCCTTAACCCTAATACTGCAACCTAACCCCAATACTGATCCTAAACCTAAAACTGACCACTAACACTGACCCTTATACTGGCCTTAAAGGGGTTGTCTGAGTTATGTTTTTGTCCTTTGTTGTCCTTTGTTTCTAACTAATCGAATTCAAAAGCTTTTCCATACACTTTTTGCTTCTAAACTTGCTGGTTTCTCAGATTTCACTCAGGGTCACATGACCTGTGATGTCAGCTTTCCTCCCTCCTCATCTGGTATTCGTGCACAAGCAGATAAGTCTGTACACGAGACGTCACTGTGCTGGCCATGCCCCTCTGCTCTGCGGGCTCCTGCTCTCTTCTGGATTCTTTCAGATAAAACATTAACCCCTTCAGCCAGAACATACTCAAGGCTTTACAACAGTAGCTGTAAGCAATGAAGAGACACAGGATCTGCTCTCCTCATCCTGCAGACACAGAGCTGACTGGAGCTGATCTGGAGGAGATCTGCAGAGTATTACACAAGAAATGTAGGGGAAGATCCTGTGTGTATCAGTAATGTCATTGTACAGCTGGGACTTGTAGTCCTACACATACAACATGCTGCTGAGTGTTCCAGCAGGCATATCACTCAGGGCAGCACTTGTATTGTATTGTATCACTCCCTTTGCAGAGCAGGGGGGAGGGGCAGAGATTGTTATTACTGCAGGTAAACAAAGGGCCAGAAGAGAACCAGGAAAATGAGGAAATATAGATTTTTTTTTTGCCTAAAACTTGCTTAACTTAGTTATATATTGCTGCCCATCAGATTTGCAGTGCTATATTTTTTTTTCATTACTCGGACAACCCCTTTAACCATAACACTGATCCTAAATACTCACCCTTATTCTAGTACCCCCCAGGAAGAATAATGACCCCATTAGCGCCCCCCAGGAAGAATAATTCCCTATTAGTGCCCCCTAGGAAGAATAATGCCATTATTAGTGGTCTCCTGTAAGAATAGTGCCCCCTTCTCTACTTCTGCCAAAAAAAAAAAGCACTCACCTCCTCCATTTGCCCACGCTGCGGTGAATGCTCACTGCTGAGTGGATGTGCAGGACAGGACCTGCGCTCCAGCGTGATGATGTCTCACAGGTCCTGTCATCCAGTCAGCAGCGACAGCAAATGGAGGAGGTGAGTGCTTTTATTTTTTTTAAATTAACACAAGGGGAGGTAAAGGCTGCACTGGTAGTACCAATGTGCTGTCAAAGCGAGAAGCTGAAGTCATCTTATCTACAAAATCTGCAGAGACGAATTGTGGCTGGGAGATGTCATCAGGGTGGCCTAAACCTGGTGGAAAAGAACTCAGGAGGAGACGTCACCTGTAAGTCACCAACTGGAAATGATTATTCTGCTACAGACTGTATATAATGAGTGTTGTAGTCGGATGATCTACAGCTGATGATGGGTGGTAGCATGCTGTTTTGTGAAACAACAATTCCCAAGCTTATATGTGAGGGCCAATCTGACTACTCAAATGGTATCTGTATTGAACTTTTAAAATCTGGTGATGTATATATTTACTGCACACAGTTCTAGTGATGTATATATGTACTGCACATGGTTCTAGTGGTGTATATATGTACTGCACATGGTTCTGATGCTGTATTTAAATAGTCAGCTTGGTTCTGGTGCGGTATTTATGTAGTCAACCTGGTTCTGGTGCTGTATTTGACTTATACGTTTGGTCCTGGTGCTGTATTTATGTAGTGAACTTGGTTCTGATGCTGTTTTTGTGTTCTGAGCAAGGTTCTGGTGTTGTATTTGACTTATAGGCTTGGTTCTGGTGCTGTATTCCTGCAGTGAACTAGGTTCTGGTGCTGTGTTTGACTTATAGACTTGGTTCTGGTGCTGTATGTATGTAGTAATCTTGGGTCTGGCACTGTATTTGTGTGTTAAATGTGCATCTGCTGCTAATAGCATCCATTCACTTCTGTGTTTGGGCCACTGTAACAGATTACATAAAAAAGACTGGACAAAAAAGCCCTGCATGCAAGACTTTTTTTGTCCAGTAAAGAAGCAGCATCCTAAGCAGACCCATTATAGTCAGGGGTGCACCTAGTCTTTCAGCTGCCTTAGGCGAAAACTGAAATGGCGAACCCCCCCATGTCAATTTCTTAACCTGACCCCTTCTCTCCAGCCCTATTGTTAAAGATATACTTGGAAAACATTACATACAGCGCTACAAAACATACTGTACATGGTAAAACAGTCTCACATACTTCTTACATACTGTGATGTGTCCTCTGATGTAGATGTTCTCTTTCTTTATCTTCTCCATTCAGACCTAACTGCCATGATGATTTCTTTCAGCCATCTCTTGTCTCTGCAGAGTTTGACAAACAGATATCTTAGTTTCCTAATTTTCCATCCTCCTCCCCACCTTCTGAACACCCCATCCTACCACCTCTAATACTGTGACTACTGTGCTTCCCAATACTATACTGCAGAAACAGATAATCCCCTCTGAAAATACTATTACTAGTGTCGCCCGAGCACTAGTTTTGGCCGAGCATGGCGATGCTTGGCACATCGCGGTGTTTGGCTACTGACATTACAGTGATTGGCTAGCCAGGAACGCGTCATCGGGTGCTATAAAGCACCCGGTGACATGTGACCCGGCTCAGTCTTAGTCAGGGAGAGCTGCTGCAAAGAGGGACAGATAGTGTAGGGATAGAAATTTGTTAGGTAGGGTTAGTTTTTCTGTTCACAAGACCCAAAAGTCCTATTGTTTCATCTGGCTGCAATAATTTTTATTTTTTTTTTGGGGGGGGGGATTGTGCAAATTTGCCTGACCTTAACACCACTTGCGCAGCATCTGCTGTATAACGTTTGTGCATCCTAAATACCTGTGACATCCGGTGTATTTTTTTTCTGCCGCTAATCAAGGCGATATTACCTGCGCAGCGTCTGCTGTATAACGTTTGCGCAAGGAGGGACAGATAGTGTAGGGATAGGAATTTGTTAGGCAGAGTTAGTTTTTCTGTTCAAAAGACCCAAAAGTTCTTTTAAGGACTGTTGTTTCATCTGGCTGCAATATATTTTTTTGGGGGTGGCAAAAATTGCGCAAAATTGCCTGACCTTAACACCACCTGCGCAGCGTCTGCTGTATAACGTTTTTGCATCCTAAATACCTGACATCCAGTGTATTTTTTTCTGCCGCTAATCAAGGCGACATTACCTGCGCAGCGTCTGCTGTATAACGTTTGTGTATCCTAAATACCTGACATCAGGTGTAATTTTTTCTGCCGCTAATCAAGGCGACATTACCTGCGCAGCATTTGCTGTATAACGTTTGTGTATCCCAAATACCTGCCATCCGGTGTATTTTTTTCTGCCTCTAATCAAGGTGAAATTACCTGCGCTGTGTCTGCTGTATAACATTTGTGTATCCTAAATACCTGACATCCAGTGTATTTTTTTTTCTGCCGCTAATCAAGGCGACATTACCTGTGCAGCGTCTGATGTATAACGTTTGTGTATCCTAAATACCTGACATCAGGTGTAATTTTTTCTGCCGCTAATCAAGGCGACATTACCTGCGCAGCATTTGCTGTATAACGTTTGTGTATCCCAAATACCTGCCATCCGGTGTATTTTTTTCTGCCTCTAATCAAGGTGAAATTACCTGCGCTGTGTCTGCTGTATAACATTTGTGTATCCTAAATACCTGACATCCAGTGTATTTTTTTTTATGCCGCTAATCAAAGCGATATTACCTGCACAGCGTCTGCTGTATAACGTTTGCGCATTCTAAATATTTTTGACACTCGATGTAATTTTTTTCTGCCGCTAATCAAGGCGATATTACCTGCGCAGCGTTTGCTGTATAACGTTTGCGCATTCTAAATATTTCTGACACTCGGTGTAATTTTTTCTGACGCTAATCAAGGCGACATTACCTGCGCTGCATCTGCTGTATAACATTTGTGTATCCTAAATACCTGACATCCAGTGTATTGTTTTTTGCCGCAAATCAAGGCGACATTACCTTTGCAGCGTCTGCTGTATAGCGTTTGCGCATTCTAAATATTTGTGACATTCGGTGAAATTTTTCTGCTCATACACTTACAAAAAATCTGCACTACTGTACTTGTGGCAAACTTGCATATATACCATGGTCCCAGTTTGCAGGGTGGCGCATGACACCATTCTTGACGCTACACCAGTGCGACCAGGTAGTCGGTTGGATTGCAGCAGATAATGCTTCCAGTCGGTTAAGCACCACCCTCTCTTCCACAAAGTCCAGTCTCAGTAGCCAAGAGTCTGGTCAACAGAATCCTCACCCTGATCCTCCTTTCTCTGACCATGTAGAGTCTGGGCAAACAAGCGATCCCACATTTGGATATTTCGAGGAGCTTTTTTCTTCGCTGTTTCTTGATTTGGGCCTCTCGCCAAGCCCGCTTGAAGTGGGACATGAGGAGATGTTGTGCCCTGCTTCCCAAACTCATGAGCATCCACAGTCAGAAGAAGATGACAGTGGGGAACGGCAATTAGTGTCTCACGAGGTGGATGATGATGATGATGAGACACAGTTGCCAATAAGTTAAGGGCAATTAGTGTCTCAAGAGGGTGATGATGAGGATGAGACACAGTTGTCAATAAGTGAGGTTCTTGTTAGGTCAACATGTCAGGAGGAGGACCAGAGTGAGGAAGTGGAAGAGGCGGTGGTGGACAATGAAATCACTGACCCAACCTGGGAAGGTGACAAGCCGAGCGAGGACAGCAGTACAGAGGGGGAGGGATCCGCAGAACCGCAACAGGCTGGAGAGGCAGTGGGGTGGCAAAAGGGAGAAGGCAGGCAACACCAAACAGGCCTGCAACTGTTACCCCGGAGCACCCCCTTGCGGCAATCTCCCTTGCCAAGGGGTAGGTGTTCCGCAGTCTGGTGCTTTTTTGAGGAAAGTGCTGATGATAAAAGAATTGTAATCTGCAACCTGTGCCGTACCAATATAAGCAGGGGCGGGAACACTAGCAACCTAACCACCACCAGCATGATCCACCACATGGCAGCAAAGCACCCTAATAGGTGGGCCGAACGCCTGGGTCCACAATCGGTGTATGCGGGTCGCACCACTGCCTCCTCCCCTGTGTTACGTGCTGGGCAATCCCCTGTCCAAGACGCAGGCCTAGATCCTTCCCGCCCTGTACCTGGACCTTCGCAAGCACCATCAGTGGGCACGTCTACTTCTGTGTCCCAGCACAGTGTACAGTTGTCCTTACCCCAGGCATTTGAACGCAAGCGCAAATACCCAGCCACCCACCCACAGGCCATAGCATTAAACGCGCAACTTTCCAAATTGCTGGCCCTGGAAATGTTGCTGTTTAGGCTTGTGGACACTGATGCTTT
>ONZH01026203.1:0-14509 GCA_900303285.1 Rhinella marina
CCACGTGTGTTAATTCATAGTTTTGATGCCAGTGTGAATCTACAATTTTCATAGTCATGAAAATACAGAAAACTCTTTGAATGAGAAGGTGTGTCCAAACTTTTGGTCTGGACTGTATATAAAAAAAATACATTATACCAACCTGTGTCCTGTGTCCCCCTGTAGTATAATATCCCCACATATAACAATCTCCCATATTAGCATAACACCCCAACATATAATGCTCTCCCCTTCTAGTATAATTACCCTATATATAATGATCTCCACCTCTAGTATAATGCCCCTATATGTAATGATTTCATTCCCCCCTTCCTTCCCCCTCCCAAGGGATTTCCTCCAGTATTGCCATAGATATAGTTAAAAAAAAAAAAAACACACATTATACTCACCTGTGTCCTAAGGTCTATGGGCCCGAGGCTCCTGTGCCCCCCGGCAAACTGCCGCCCCTCTGCTTCATGGCAGAAGCAGGCATGACATCACAAAAATGATGTACTATGGTATTAAAAAATGGAGATATTGCCATTTCATAATACCAAATACGTCATATCTTGCCCAACATTAGGCCTATTAAGATGAAAAGTAGGGCAGAGAGTCATGGGCATCGTTGCCCCACCTCAATATTCAACTCTATCACATTCCTGAGGACAGCATTACAATTTAATTTGGGACGGTGTTGGAAATCAGCCACAACAACACAAAACTCCTTGAAACAACTTCTTGGAGAAGATTCTTTCGTTTTTCAGAGACAAGAGCAGCAAGTCAGCTTTGAAATAAATATAAAAGTCAGACAGAGTATGACATGAAGATGAAAATGTGAAGCAGTAGGGGTAAAAGACAGTGCTCCCTTAAAAAGTCCCCCAGTCAGTTTTACGCGGTATACTGCAGTCCATAAGCTTCAATGTTACTCACTCAGACAGGGGCGTACATAGAAATCATTGGGCCACATAGCAAGAATCTGAATGGGGCCCCTAACCCCGCCCACTACCCCGGCCCATCCCACATGCTGCCCTGGCTCCTCCCATGCCATGCCCCCATTTGCCAATAAAGAAATGTATACATGAGCTACTGATTTATTTATTTTTAAACTAAGGAGACGTTATACTGAATGGGGGCAGCTACAAGGATGGATTATACTATATATTATACAGCAAGGTGTAGGGATTATACTGTATACTATACAGCATGGTGTACGGATTATAGTGTGTACTATACAGCATGGTGTATGGATTATACTGTATACTATACAGCATGGTGTAGGGATTATACTGTATACTATACAGCATGGTGTACGGATTATAGTGTATACTATACAGCATGGTGTACGGATTATAGTGTATACTATACAGCATGGTGTACGGATTATGCTGTATACTATACGGCATGGTGTACTGATTATACTGTATACTATACGGCATGGTGTACGGATTATACTGTATACTGTACGGCATGGTGTAGGGATTATATTGTATACTATACAGCATGGTGTAGGGATTATACTGTATACTATATGGCATGGTGTACGGATTATAGTGTATACTATACGGCATGGTGTACGCATTATACTGTATACTATACGGCATGGTGTACGGATTATACTGTATACTATACAGCATGGTGTACGGATTATACTGTATACTATACAGCATGGTATACGGATTATACTGTATACTATACAGCATGGTGTACGGATTATACTGTATACTATACAGCATGGTGTAGGGATTATACTGTATACTATACAGCACGGTGTATGGATTATACTGTATGCTATACAGCAAGGTGTACGGATTATACTGTATACTATACAGCACGGTGTACGGATTATACTGTATACTATACAGCACGGTGTACGGATTATACTGTATACTATACAGCATGGTGTACGGATTATACTGTATACTATACAGCATGGTGTACGGATTATACTGTATACTATACAGCATGGTGTACGGATTATACTGTACATTGTATAGCATGGTACAGGGATTATAATATATACTGTACAACAAATGCATGGCGGTTACACCATGCCGGACAATATAACCCCTGCGCCACGCTGTACAATATACAGTATATACACAGTAGAGGTATAATGTATATTGTCTGACACAGTGTATGCATATACCCACACACATACACACACACACACACACACATACACACACATACATACATACACACATATATACACACACATACATGCACACACATAAAACATAAAAACTTACAGTTACTTGTCCCTTGTCCTGATGCCACTCTGGAGGGGGCTGGGCCTTGGTCTTCTTCTTTCTCCTCTTTTGGCAAGAGGGAGGAGGCGGGGCCAGCTCTGAGCGCACAGGAACGTCCGGGTTGCGGCGGTGAGCAGAGGTGAACAGGCCAGGAGAGGCCCTGAGCGCAGGGACGGGACGCATCTTAATGATGCAGAGTAGGGAGTGGGGTCTCCCGTGCGCTCCGGGCCCCCCCTGTGCCGTGGGCCCCATAGCAATGGCGTGGTCTGCCTCTATGGGCGGTACGCCACTGCACTTAGATTACATCATTATTATACTTAACCACTTATCTACATAAGTTACACCTACAACAACTTCGAATTGGACAAAATTTTCTAGTCATGACCACTTCATGCAGACATAATTTATTCCTTGGGCCTTCCCTTAATCCACTCCAATTTTAGTAGCAATCTCCATTTTTCTTTCCAAGGAGCCATATGAGCTATAACACTAAATCATAAACATGTTAATGGCCTACTTTAGTTTCAATAAATAAGTATATTTATCCTAGCACACCATTATATCATGACCCTTTTAATTACTGAATAATAATAATATATCGATTACTGAAGAATTTCTATTTTATTAGCCAACAGGATTGGCGCATAGCAAATGTGGTGGCAATATTCAAAAAAGGTCCAAAAACAGAGCCCGGGAACTATAGGCCGGTAAGTTTAACATCTGTAGTGGGTAAACTGTTTGAGGGTTTTCTAAGAGATACTATCTTGGAGTACCTCAATGAAAATAAGCAAATAACTCCATATCAGCATGGCTTCATGAGGGATCGGTCGTGTCAAACCAATTTAATCAGTTTCTATGAGGAGGTAAGTTCTAGACTTGACCGCGGGGAATCAATGGATGTCGTATATCTGGACTTCTCCAAAGCATTTGACACTGTACCACATAAAAGGTTAGTATATAAAATGAGAATGCTTGGCCTGGGAGAAAATGTCTGTATGTGGGTAAGTAACTGGCTCAGTGATAGAAAACAGAGGGTGGTTATTAATGGTACATACTCAGATTGGGTCACTGTAACTAGTGGGGTACCACAGGGGTCAGTATTGGGCCCTATTCTCTTCAATATATTTATTAATGATCTTGTAGAAGGCTTGCACAGTAAAATATCAATTTTTGCAGATGACACTAAACTGTGTAAAGTAATTAACACAGAAGAGGACAGTACACTGCTACAGATGGATCTGGATAGACTGGAGGCTTGGGCAGAGAAGTGGAAGATGAGGTTTAACACTGACAAATGTAAGGTTATGCATATGGGAAGGAATAATGCAAGTCATCAGTACATACTAAATGGTAAAACATTGGGTAACTCTGACATGGAAAAGGACCTAGGAATTTTAGTGAACAGCAAACTAAGCTGCAGAAACCAGTGTCAGACAGCTGCTGCCAAGGCCAATAAGATAATGGGTTGCATCAAAAGGGGCATAGATGCCCGTGATGAGAACATAGTCCTGCCACTTTACAAATCACTAGTCAGACCGCACATGGAGTACTGTGTACAGTTCTGGGCTCCTGTGAACAAGGCAGACATAGCAGAGCTTGAGAGGGTTCAGAGGAGGGCAACTAAAGTCATAGCTGGAATGGGTGGACTACAGTACCCAGAAAGATTATCAAAATTAGGGTTATTCACTTTAGAAAAAAGACGACTGAGGGGAGATCTAATAACTATGTATAAATATATCAGGGGTCAGTACATTGATCTCTCCCATGATCTCTTTATCCCAAGGACAGTGACCATGACGAGGGGACATCCTCTGCGCCTGGAGGAAAGAAGGTTTGTTCACAAAAATAGAAGAGGATTCTTTACGGTAAGAGCAGTGAGACTATGGAACTCTCTGCCTGAGGAGGTGGTGATGGTAAGTTCACTAAAAGAGTTCAAGAGAGGCCTGGATGTATTTTTGGAGGGTAATAATATTACAGGTTATAGTTACTAGAGAGGGGTCGTTGATCCAGGGAGTAATTCTGATTGCCTGATTGGAGTCGGGAAGGAATTTTTTCCCCTAAAGTGAGGAAAATTGGCTTCTACCGCACAGGGGTTTTTTGCCTTCCTCTGGATCAACTTGTAGGAAAACAGGTCGAACTGGATGGACAGATGTCTTTTTTTCGGCCTTATAAACTATGTTACTAAACTATGTTACTATGTTACTATGTAAAGTACATCAGGATTATTCCCTAACCAAGCTATTTCTTCACTTTAACTCTTTATTAAACTCCTTTCTGAAATGAGAACACAAGATGTCTGCCAGAGACAACATGGCTGACCGTCAGATCTAATCCTGATTCTGCAACAGGCGGCATCTGCGGCTGCTGGTCAAATACATGAGTACCTGATGCTACCAGTGTTAATTACTGCCAAGCGCATCAGATCATTATGTCACGTACCAGGCCAGCAGCAGTGATGAAGGCTTGGAGGTGCTGTATAGCTCTATATCTCATGACAAAACATTAGGGCAGTGGGACACTTTCTACAGGAGAAGGTAGAGAATTGTCACTACCATAATGTGTTTGTATTTATCCTCCTTAGATTTATTCTTGAGGACAATTTTTTCATCTTCCACAACAAGATCTTCCACCAGCTCAGGAGGAGGTTGGCACAAATGCCAACCTCTCCCTGGGCTGGTGAGAGGGGGAAGTTGTATATGGGGAGTCAGTGGAGGAGTGGGCCCCGTACATAGTTCTGTGCCTGCGCTGCATTGATGACATGTTCATCCTATGTTTTTGGAGTTTGTATTTGTGCTGGACATTAACACCCTGAGTCTAACTTTTATGTTCTAAATCCATGAAACCACATTTCTTTCTATTGCAAAACAAAGGGAAGGTAGAATTGTAACCTATATGTTTTGTAAAAAGAAAAAACAGCAACCAACAACTTTCTGAGGTGGGAGAGTTGGCACCCCCTGGCACTGAAGAAGGGTATCTCAAAAGAGCAAAATCTCAGAGCGCATAGGAATTGCTTGGCATTGCCTGATTTTATATTGGCAGCAGATGAACTAAGAGAGAGGTTCACATGACAAGGTACCCAGGAGGCATCTTGAAACATACGTACCCCCATACATTAATTAAAACTCAAGACATTCTACTGAGCCCCAAAACACTAATTGAGGGAAATAAACAAATATGCATCATTGACATGTAGGCATACACACAAGGTAAGTAAGAAACCAAATTGCAAGGTAATGGTTCCATTTGAAAACACATCCAGGCTACCTGGTTATTGAGACTCCTGCAATTACACATAATTTCAGGCAAATTATAAGGGATAGGTTAGTTCACAATTTCCTCCAGCCACCAAAAAGTCTTACATTGTTGACCAGCAAAACTGAAGGAACCTATAGATGTAGTAGCTGCATAGCATGTGAACCAATTTTGACCAGTTTATAATTTAATCTTTTTCAGTTTCACCTCATAATAACACCCATAAATGCATGTCACTTTCACATTGAGCAGGCCTCTTTCCACAGCGTTGTCATGTGCAGGCCATCTCTACTCTGATATAAACAAAAGACGGGAGAGCACTGGGAGGAGAAGCACAGCCCTGAGTACCTGGGCTTGGGCAGAAAGTGAAAGGGGTAGAGCTGCTTTAGATGCTGCTTTTTCCTGAATGAAAGTCCAGGCTTTCATACAAGACCAGAATGACAGCATTAGTCCAAGCAACAGAGGGGAAATCCCTGTTAGAAATCGAGTCGGGAATAATTTCGGGTAAAACCTGCTGTTACTATTACTTTAAGCTGCATTCACTGCATCCCAATTTCTATCAGTGATATCTTCCGCTGTACTGAACATAGTACTGTCATTCTGGTATTGTATGAAAGCTTTCATACATCAGCTTTTAAGAAAACAAATCTTATATCTCTAGCTGGTACCAAACCAGAGATATGAGCAGTTAAAGCAGTCCCCCCGTCAGTGTGGAGGAGAGTGAGGGAGCAGCTGTAGAGCTGACAGGAGGAGAGAAAGACAGTAAGAAAATATATAAAAATGTGACATTATCATAAGTGTAGTCCTCCACATAATAAAATTATTTTTACCACACAGTGAATGCCATAAACAAAATTCCACAAAATAATGTAAAAAATGCTGTTTTTTTCTTTCCCCCTAAAAATAAAATAATAAAAGTTATTTAATACACTATATATACCCCAAAATGGTTCCTAAAAAACTTTTATTGTGACTATTAAGAGGCTAAAACAAATGCTTACTGATTTCATGTAATTGCAGGGCTTGTCTCTAGTTAGCTGTATGTGAGAACATACACAGTGCTCTGGGGTAATGGGGGAGGTTATCTGCATTCTGATTGGTCCTGCTAGTTCATGTAAGGAGAGCAAGGGCTTATTGAAAGTGAGGGAAATACGGGATGGCCTCAATGACAGGGCAAAGATCACCACATGAAGTTCAGCAGAGGCCTTTTTAGGAAGATGCTGAAATAGCAACACAGAGAAATAGGGTTGCTAAGGGCTGAATACAGACATCAGAAAGGTAAAAATTAACTGAAAAATACAGCTTCATAAATAACTTCCCTTTCGCATCACGTTAGGAATTTCATTTTTGGTAATGAAATGGCAGTTACACTTTAAGTCTTCTTACTGCACTAGTGATATGAAGGCATTGTACATCCATTTTTAGATGCTAATATGATACTGCCACAGGTGTAGCTGGAGACTATCTTCAGATGGTTGTCTCACTTCAGCAAATGGCATTTATCATGTAGAGAAAGTTAATACAATGCATTTACTAATGTATTGTGTTTGTCCATATTGTCTCCTTTGCCGGCTATACTAATTTTTCCATTACATTAAACATTGCTCTTTTCTATGGTTACGACCACCCTATAATCCAGCAGCAGTGTCTGTGCTTGCACATTATAGGAAAAATGCCAGTCCTACAGTCACGGTCACCCGAGAGGCTGGCTCTTTTTCCTATAGTGTGCAAGTGTAAGATTGACCAAGGGCTGGGCCCACAGGTTCAGCGGGTACACGATGCCACACAGACACACAACAGTTTTGTTCCCAGTAATAAACTTTACTAATTGAAGTAATGAAAGAGACCTGGGAATGCTTACAACACAAAATTAACAGGAGACAAATATACAGAAATATAGCACAATCTATAAATGTAAACAAACACAATCCCCTCTGCCCCAAAGTCCCTTAAACAGGTAAAAAAATGCAATTTGTATACGGATATAGTCCTCCTGGATAGGTCCCTCGTCGGGGTGCACCCTAAGTATTGCGCAATACTATTTGTAATTCCAACAGGTAGGTAGGCTTGAAATCCACAGGTAAATTCTGTATTCCTTTTACAGTACAGTTATAAACATGCTCCAGCACTCTGAAACCCTAAATCTACAGGTCAGTCTCTTCAGTGATAAGGTGTCAGCAAGAGAGTCCCTTATATCACTTTGGCCATAAGAAGTAAATGGATGTGGCCAAGCCATACTCACAAGTCCTTATGGCCTTTAATTGCTATAGTCTCTGCTGCTCCTGAACTTCAGGGGTACACTTCAGACGGTCACTGTGCCCCCCCCCCAAAAAAAAACACAGCCTTCAGCTCACACCATGGCCTTTGATTCTCCAGACAAAGTCTCCAGCCGGCAGCATCACTTTCTCAGCAGCCCCACACAGTATAGCCAGCTCAGCACAAGCCCTCCTCTATGGCCAACCGTCGTCCCACACACAGCTCACTTCCTGTTTCCTGCTGGGTGATGATGTAGCTATCTATCTTTGGTGGCAAGCATCAAAACAGCAATCCCAGCATATTATCAAGCTTGTAGGAGTCCATAGTGTCCCAGAAATTGTCTTTAACTTGGATTTGTAACCTAAAAACAGTTATATACATTTCTATGCATAAACATGTATACATATGGACAGTTTAATGCTTAGCTTTGCTGCCATCTACTGACCAAACTTAATTACTGCAGCTATAATGTTTCACACTGTTACATGCCACCCCACTAAAATGTTGGTGTCCCGACAACTCTACCAAATAAACTCATCTGCCGCATAGCGCTGAGGGGGTATACCTGCCGTGGAGCGCTCCGATCTGTGGATGTCCAAGTCCTGTGACATTAGTGTAGGACTTGTATCCATCTCCCCTCTGGGTAGTAGCACACTTTCGGGGATATAATCCGTCACGGGACATGGGGGAGCAGCTGCCTCATCAGTTTGCCTAGGCGGTGTAGTGACTAGCCACCACTTGGTTTCTCTAGGATGCACTGGGTCTGAATGTCTTTGTTTAATTTTTCCGGCATTATCAAGTGAGGACCGACCCTCTGAAAGACATGGTCCGAGCATGTTACGATGTAATCTTCGAGTTGGCCCATCAGAGCCTTCCACTTGAACATCATAGACTGGACCTTCTGCAAACACTTGCCGTTTTACAATACAGGGCTGTGATTCCCAGCGGTTAGCCAACTTGTCGGTGGGCCGCTTTGCACGAACCAATACTCGCTCTCCCGGTAGCAATGGTTCAGTTTGCACAGGCGGATGATCCCTAGGGACTTGCTTTTGCAACTTCTCACTGACCACCCGTTGAACGGTCTTCAGTCTGTCTCGGTGCTCCTGCACCCAGGAATCAGCTGTTCTAGTTATCTCATCAGCAGGAGAGCTGAGGTTCATTTCTGCAATCTCTTGTCCTGGCCGCCCGAACAGCAGCATGTATGGAGTATAACCTGTAGTGTTATGAACACGATTATTGTATGCCCAGAGCAACTCAGGCAGATATTCGGGCCAGCGTCTCTTATGTTCTGTCTCCAGAGTGCGAAGCATCTGCAGAAGTGTTCTGTTGAACCTCTCTCAGGCTCCATTGCCCTATGGATGGTATGGAGTTGACCGTGACTTCTCAATCCCATACAGCCAACACAGCTCTTCCATCAGTTTTCCTTGGAAACAAGTTCCTTGGTCGGAATTAATTCGCTTCGGACATCCATACACCTGGATGAAGTGTCTACAAATGGCATGGGCAGCTGACTCTGCAGTTTGGTCTCGTGTCGGTACTGCCACAGAGAACTTTGTAAAATGATCTGTCATCACAAGACAGTACTGATGTCCACTCACTGACTGTCCGATCAAGATATAGTCGATCATCAGAATCTCTAATGGTGCAGACGTTTGAATCACTTGAATTGGGGCTCGCTGTTCAGGAGGTTTCGCTAGCTCACATACACGACACTTCTGGCACACTTCTTGGACAATCTGCTCCAACTGTGGACAGTATACGAGCCTCTGCACCCACTTGTACGTTTTGTCTACTCCAAAGTGGGCTCCCTTCTCATGTCCTTCAAGTGCCACTCTTTGGGCCAGTGCACCAGGTATCACTATCTGCCACCTCTCTTCAAGATCTGTAGGCAGGAACACCCTCCGGTACACGACCCCATTTCGAATCCTCAGCCGATCCCACTGTTGCAACAGCTTCCATCCATCCGAAGACAATCGACTTCTCACTTCAAGCTTGGGCCAGGTCTCAGTTTTAACCCAGTCTTTGATCTTACTTAAGTCTGGGTCATCATCTTGCACTTGAGCCCATTCTTCCTCTGTCTTCCCTAGTAGCACCGTGCTACTAGTGGCCACCCCACTTGAGCTTGCTACTGGCGACTGGCGAGGCACCTGACTAAGATCGGGTATTTCAGTCCCTTCATCCTCTACATCAACTTCGCCAACTGGCATCTCCCAGGTGACCCTAGATAGGGCGTCAGCATTGGCATTGTCTTTACCAGCACGATATTTAATGGTGTAGTCATACTTGGCCATTCTAGCCATCCACCGCTGTTCCAGGGCACCAAGTTTTGCATTCAGCAAATGGGCCAATGGGTTATTGTCGGTTCTTACTAGAACACGTGCCCCTGTCAGATATCCTGAGAATTTATCTTCATTGCCCAGACTAGTGCCAATAATTCCAGTTTGAATGAGCTATAGTTCTCCGGATTTTGCTCAGAGTCCCTTAGGGATCGAATAGCATACGCAATAACTCGTTCCTGGCCTTCTTGTTCTTGTGCTAACACAGCTCCCAAACCATGCAAGCTTCCATCAGTGTACAGAATGAATGGCTTGTCATATTGAGCGAATGCCAAGATGGGAGCACTAGTCAGGGCTTTCTTCAGTTCATCAAATGCTTGTTGCTGTGGCAGCCCCCATGATACAGGGCATGACTTTGGACTCTGAGAAGTCCCTCTCAAGAGTTCATGTAGCGGACTAGCAATCTTAGCAAATCCCTTTATAAATCTTCTGTAGTAACCGGCCAGTCCCAGAAACGCTCTAACTTCCCGAAGGGTCTTAGGCTATGGCCACTTGCTCACTGCCTCCACTTTACTATCTGCAGGGCGAACTCCTTCAGCTGATACTACATGGCCCAGATACTCTATCTCAGTTTGGAAGAGATGGCACTTTCTTGGCTTGATCTTAAGGCCATGGCTACTGAGCCTACTTAGCACTTGCCGCAACCTCCTCAAATGCTCTTCGAACGTTGGTGCATGGACTATCACGTCATCCAGATAGATCAGAATTGACTCAAAATTCAATTCACCCAGGCAGTGTTCCATCAGACGTTGGAATGTACCCGGAGCATTTGTCAGCCCAAAGGGCATTCTGTTGAATTCGTACAGCCCCAAAGGTAGTATAAAGGCAGTTTTCTGACGATCCTTCTCTGCAATGGGTACTTGCCAATAACCACTTGCCAGGTCTAAGGTTGAGAAATACTTAGCACGTTGTAGAGCCATCAATGACTCTTTAATTCTTGGCAGAGGAAAGGCGTCCGTTACTGTGGCTGCATTCAACTTCCGGTAATCCACGCAGAATCTCAAGGACCCATCTTTCTTCCGTACCAAGACCACCGGTGCAGCCCATGGGCTTTGGCTTTCCTTTACCACTCCACTTTCTATCATCTTGGACAGCATAGTCTTCACCTCTTGGTAGAGAGTAGGAGGGATCTGACGGTACCTTTCTCTAATTGGGAGGGTATTCCCAGTAGGTATTTCGTGCTCAATAGCCGTTGTGCACCCAAAGTCTTCTTCACACTGTGAAAAAGTGGATTGAAACTCCCACAGCACTGCTTCAATCTTTTCCATTTGTTCAGTGGTGAATTGGCTAGTATAAATTTCTATGTGCTCTAAGATTTGCCGGCCATTCCACTCAGGCATGGGCTCTTCTTTAGAATTCTTATCCACTGTCAAGGTCCAGACATCACCTTGTACGGCCCGTAGGGCTAACTGGCTACCCGTAAGGGTCTCTTCTTGCAGCACATGCAGCTCAGCCACCTTCTCTCCCGCATGGAAAGTAACTGCATAATCATGTACGTTGATACACCGGACTAACACATGGCCATCTGCAACTGTCACTATAGTTCTGGCAACCACTGGGCTTCGGCTGGCTTCTGATAGGCCTAAAGGTTCCATTAGCACATCTATCCCATTAAGCTTCCGATGGCCTCCAATTGGCATTCGTATCATCTTCTCCTGACGTGGAGGTATGGTGCAGGAAGTTCTGTATGGAGCATAGACTGCTCCTATGGGTTTACCCCCAGGAGTTTTTTTATGGATACCGCATGTTCTGATCAACCTCTGGAATGCTCTTTGTGTTGGCTTGTGGGAAGTTGTCTTCCTCCAATAACCCAGGCCATCTTTTGTAAACATGAGCCAATCTAATTCTCGCAGGATATTCATTCCCAATACAACTAGGGCTCCATCCCAAGCCGGTTTCTCTACCAGCACCACCCCCTTCTTGCCGATGTCTTGTCCACATAGCTCGATTCTCACTCAAGCCACTCCGAACACAGGTATAGCAGCCTGGTTTACTGCCGTCAACTTAATCAAATTTTCTTGGTTAGGTTTCATCAGATGGCTGAAATTACTCTCAAAAAATTTCAAGGGCATTGTGGTAACTTCTGAACCTGTGTCTATAAGACATGTCACCATCTGTCCTTCAATCAGCACTTCTAGGTAGGGGCTTTCAGCCACCAAGTCCCGAGGGTCTTCAGGGACATTCTGGCACCTTACCTCCCCCATGGTATGCCCCACTACTGCGGGAGGTTCCTGTTTAACGGCAGCTGGTTTTGATTCAAATGCTTCTTTGGGCATTGCCGGGAGATATGTCCTCTTTCATGGCAGATCCAACACTGGGGACCCCTTGCTCTCCGATCATTAGTGAAACCCCAAGTCTGTCCAGCTATAGATTGAGATAGACCGGTACGATGCATGGGGAGGTTTCTTGACCCAGCCTCCAGAGCAGCACCCCTTTCCCGGTAATCAGAGTGACCCGGGGACTGTAATTGAGCCAATTGTTTCTGAATATCTGCTAAGGGGATGCACTAAGTACCTTCACTGTCTCTCGCAGATCTTCTCCATCAGATGGAGTTCTCTGACCTCCTGCAGCCTGCATCCTAACTGAGTAAGTCCCATACTCCTCTTCTTTATCCCGGGCCACTGCCTCAGCTAATATCTTTTGAAACTGTATAGTATCATTCACCCGGATACGATCTTTAAGGGCTTGGCGGAGGGGAGGGCCCCGTAATCCGAGGACAAACTGATCCCGGAGGATTTGATCTCCGTTTCCAAGGACATTTGCACCACTGGCTCCTCTCTTTAGCACATGTGACCAGATCTCCTGGAGGGCATTGGCAAACTGGGGAATAGTCTCATCTTCACGCTGGAAGCGAGTGAAGAAACGGGATCTAAGGTTGCCGGTACTGGATGTTTCTCCATAAATGGATTCAAGGATTGAGATTATAGATTCCAATGTCTTCCTTTCCCCCTCTGGGCACAGCATTACAGTGCGTCTGGCATCTCCCTCCAAGGCATTCAGCGCCACATCTGATTGCAGATCAGGAACTAAATTGTATAACCTGAGGGTGCTCTTTAGATGTGTGGCCCAATCTTCTAGCAGCATATTCTGACCATCAAATTTTACCAGCTGATTCAAAATCGCCCCTGTGGGCAGACATACAATCGGAGCTACTCCCACGGCAGGAGGGGTGACTGAAGCAAGGGGCGGAGCTTCCCCAGACCCTGTTGAGTTCTGCATGGTGATCAATGTACCCTGCTCGCAGCGCCAAATGTAAGATTGACCAAGGGCTGGGCCCACAGGTTCAGCGGGTACACGATGCCACACAGACACACAACAGTTTTGTTCCCAGTAATAAACTTTACTAATTGAAGTAATGAAAGAGACCTGGGAATGCTTACAACACAAAATTAACAGGAGACAAATATACAGAAATATAGCACAATCTATAAATGTAAACAAACACAATCCCCTCTGCCCCAAAGTCCCTTAAACAGGTAAAAAAAATGCAATTTGTATATGGATATAGTCCTCCTGGATAGGTCCCTCGTCGGGGTGCACCCTAAGTATTGCGCAATACTATTTGTAATTCCAACAGGTAGGTAGGCTTGAAATCCACAGGTAAATTCTGTATTCCTTTTACAGTATAGTTATAAACATGCTCCAGCACTCTGAAACCCTAAATCTACAGGTCAGTCTCTTCAGTGATAAGGTGTCAGCAAGAGAGTCCCTTATATCACTTTGGCCATAAGAAGTAAATGGATGTGGCCAAGCCTTACTCACAAGTCCTTATGGCCTTTAATTGCTGTAGTCTCTGCTGCTCCTGAACTTCAGGGGTACACTTCAGACGGTCACTGTGCCCCCCCCCCCCCCCCAAAACACAGCCTTCAGCTCACACCATGGCCTTTGATTCTCCAGACAAAGTCTCCAGCCGGCAGCATCACTTTCTCAGCAGCCCCACACAGTACAGCCAGCTCAGCACAAGCCCTCCTCTACGGCCAACCGTCGTCCCACACACAGCTCACTTCCTGTTTCCTGCTGGGTGATGATGTAGCTATCTATCTTTGGTGGCAAGCATCAAAACAGCAATCCCAGCATATTATCAAGCTTGTAGGAGTCGACAGTGTCCCAGAAATTGCCTTTAACTTGGATTTGTAACCTAAAAACAGTTATATACATTTCTATGCATAAACATGTATACATATGGACAGTTTAATGCTTAGCTTTGCTGCCATCTACTGACCAAACTTAATTACTGCAGCTATAATGTTTCACACTGTTATACAAGCATGGCCACCTCTGCTGGGTGTAACCATGGAAACTAGTAGGTTCATTTATCAAACTGTTGTAAAGTAGAACTGGCTTAGTTGCCCATTGACTCCACTTTTCATTTTCCAAAGGAGCTGTCAAAAATGAAAGGCAGAACCTGATTAGTTGCTATGGCAACTAAGCTAGTTC
>ONZH01026204.1:0-40355 GCA_900303285.1 Rhinella marina
AAACGCGAGCAATATAGTGTTTGTTTATTTTCTGTTTATTTGGTATCTCAGGAGTTAAGTTTTGGTTCTTGCTTTCTCCTCCCAGTCAGCTGGTTGGGTGGGGTCTGCTAGGTATTTAAGGCTCTCTGGTTTTTACCTAGCTGCCAGTGTTTGGAGTTCCTTGCTACTACCTGGTTTGCTATTTTTTGCTCTGCAGTTTTGACTCTTGATGTTCTTTGACCCTTGGCGTGTTTTTGACTACTCTTTGCTTGCTGATTTTGTTCCTGACGTACTCATCTGGTTTTGACGCGGCTACCTGACTACCTATTTGGTTCTTGTTTGTCTGTCTTGTTTGTCTTCCCATCCCCCACACTTTTGCTAGTGTATTTCCAGTCTTCAGGTTGTCGGCTCAGGGGTTAGCCTGAGCGGGCAATAGGCAGGGAAAGGGGTTGGGATTAAGCTTAGGGATCACTTACCCCTTATGTGTGTATCCCAGCCCTGACAATAACAATCTGGTCCCGTGCTGCTCGCCTGAGACACCGCCTGGATGAGATTAGGGATAGAGCTGCTCTCTGTCAGGGAGAGTGTTAGGGCCTCAATTTAGATTTTGGATAGGCAGGAATCATCCTCAAAGAACCCAACAGCCCTTCTAAGGGCTACAAGCACCTTTTTTTTGGTCTCCTCCTGGCTGCTGGTTGGGACTTGTAGTGCAGCTACCGTTATGTTGGCTGCACACTGCACAGCGACTGGTGGCAGAAAAGGGACAGCACATGGTCCACACAGACCCCAAAGAAATTGCCCAAAAACCTCTCAGTACTCATTTTTGCTGCTGCTGTACCTTGGCTTGCTGGGATCTGTAGTGCAGTATAGGGAATACGTTTTTTCTCTCAGTTATATATACTACAGTGCAGTGAATAATTCTGTAGTGTGCTCTACAGTAGCCTCAGTCTAAAGAGTACGTTTTTTCTCTCAGTTATATATACTACAGTGCAGTAAACAATTCTGTAGTGTGCTGTACAGTAGATGCATTCTAAACAGTACGTTTTTTTCTCAGTTATATATACTACAGTGCAGTGAACAATTCTGTAGTGTGCTGTACAGTAGCCGCAGTCTAAACAGTACTTTTTTTCTCTCAGTTATATATACTACAGTGCAGTGAACAATTAAGTAGTGTGCTGTACATTAGTCGCAGTCTAAAGAGTACTTTTTTTCTCAGTTATATATACTACAGTGCAGTGAACAATTCTGTAGTGTGCTGTACATTAGCCGCAGTCTAAACAGTACGTTTTTTTCTCAGTTATGTATACTACAGTGCAGTGAACAATTATGTAGTGTGTGGCACAGTAGCCGCAGTCTAAAGAGTATGTTTTTTCTCTCATTTATATATACTACAGTGCAGTGAACAATTATGTAGTGTGCGGCACAGTAGCCGCGGTCTAAAGAGTGTTTTTTTCCCTCAGTTATATATACTACAGTGCAGTGAACAATTCTGTAGTGTGCTGTACATTAGCCGCAGTCTAAAGAGTACGTTTTTTTCTCTCAGTTATATATACTACAGTGCAGTGAACAATTATGTGGTGTGCGACACAGTAGCCGCAGTCTAGAAAATACTTTTTTTCTCTCAGTTATATATACTACAGTGCAGTGAATAATTATGTACTGCGTGGCACAGTAGCCGCAGTCTAAAGAGTATGTTTTTTCTCTCAGTTATATATACTACAGTGCAGTGAACAATTTTGTGGTGTGCGGCACAGTAGTCACAGTCTAGAAAATACTTTTTTTCTCTCAGTTATGTATACTACAGTCCAGTGAACAATGATGTGGTGTGCAGCACAGTAGCCGCAGTCTAGAAAATACGTTTTTTCTCTCAGTTATATATACTACAGTGCAGTGAATAATTATGTACTGTGCGGCACAGTAGCTGCAGTCTAAAGAGTACGTTTTTTTCTCTCAGTTATATATAATACAGTGCAGTGAACAATTCTGTAGTGTGCTGTACAGTAGCCGCAGTCTAAAGAGTATGTTTTTTTTCTCAGTTATATATACTACAGTGCAGTGAACAATTATGTAGTGTGCGGCACAGTAGCCGCAGTCTAAGGAGTACGTTTTTTCTCTCAGTCATATATACTACAGTGCAGTGAACAATTCTGTAGTGTGCTGTACAGTAGCAGCAGTCTAAAGAGTACGTTTTTTTCTCTCAGTTATATATGCTACAGTGCAGTGAACAATTCTGTAGTGTGCTGTACAGTAGCCGCAGTCTAAAGAGTACGTTTTTTCTCTCAGTTATATATACTACAGTCCAGTGAACAATTATGTAGTGTGTGGCACAGTAGCTGCAGTCTAAAGAGTACGTTTTTTCTCTCAGTTATATATACTACAGTCCAGTGAACAATTATGTGGTGTGCGGCACAGCAGCCGCAGTCTAGTGGTGACACCAACAAGTGACCAAGTTAGTTGAGTTAGCAGGTGAGCCACCCAAACATGTAGTCTGACACAGCATGGCGTTGAACCCAGAGTGACCAAGTTAGACTGAGGAAGCAGGTGAAGCACTTAAAATTTTACCCTGACAAAGCATGGCGGTGACACCCCCAATTGACCAAGTTACTTGAGGTAGCCGGTAAACCACCCAAAATTTTACCCTGACACAGCATGGTGGTGACAACAGAGTGACCAAGTTAGACTGAGGTAGCAGGTGAAGCACATAAAATTTTACCCTGACACAGCATGGCGGTGACACCCCCAATTGACCAAGTTACTTGAGGTAGCCGGTGAACAATCTAAAAATTTACGCTGACACAGCATGGTGGTGACAACAGAGTGGCCAAGTTAGACTGAGGTAGCAGGTGAACCACCCAAAAATTTACCCTGACACAGCATGGCGGTGACACCACCAATGCCTTGGTCAGACTGAGATTGCAGTCAAATGGCCGTAGGTAAGCCTCCCAAAAATTTGTTTTGGAGTGTCTGAATTTGACCCTCCAGAAAAATTGTTTTTGAGTGTCTGTAGTTGACCCTCCTGAAAAATTGTTTTTGAGCGTCTGTAATTGACGCTCCTAAAACATTTATTGGAGAGATGGCCTGTAGGTGGCCCTCCGTAAAAACTGTTTGTAAAGAGCGCCAGTTGGCCCTCAGAAAAATTGCCTGTTGGCTCAGCGTTTGTTTGCGAAGAGAAGGAGAAGGAGGGGAGGAGAGGATACATAAAGAATCTTCATGTTGAGCTGCTTTCCCCCGGTGGAGATTTGAATTCCAGTGAAATCCAGGCTTTATTCATTTTAATAAGCGTCAGCTTGTCTGCGCTGTCAGTTGACAGGCGTGTACGCTTATCAGTGATTATTCCACCAGCTGCACTGAAGACCTGCTCTGACAACACGCTAGCGGCAGGGCAGGCCAGCACCTCCAAGGCGTACAGCGCCAGTTCAGGCCACGTGTCCAGCTTTGCAACCCAGTAGCTGTATGGAGCAGAGTGATCACGCAGGACGTTGGTATGGTCAGCTAGGTACTCCCTCACCATCTTTCTGAACAGCTCCCCCCTACTCTGCCTAGACTGGGGACGGGTGACATAGTCTTGCTGGGGTGACATAAAACTGGCAAAGGCCTTGGAGAGTGTTCCCCTGCCAGTGCTTGACAAGCTGCCTGCTCACCTCCTCTCTCCCGCTATTTGGCCCACAGAACTATGTCCTCTGCCGCTAGCGGTGTCAGATGGGAAGGATAGTTTCAGCTTGTGCACCAGGGCCTGTTGATATTGATTCACTCTCATACTCCTTTCCTCTACAAGAATAAGAGTCGAAAAGTTCTTCTTGTATCGGGGGTCCAGGAGGGTGAACACCCAGTAATCGGTGTTGGCAAAAATGCTTCTAACGCGAGGGTCACGGGAAAGGCAGCCTAACATGAAGTCAGCCATGTGCGCCAGAGTCCCATCACGCAAGAATTCCCTCTCCTCAATAGGCTGACTCTCCATTTCCTCCTCCTCCAACTCCTCCTCTTCAGCCCATACGCGCTCAACAGATAAGAAGGAATGAGCATTGGTACCCTCTTCAGCCTTGCCAACATTCTCCTCCTCTTCCTCCCCCTCCTCCTCCTCCTCCAATACGCGCTGAGAAACAGACCTAAGGGTGCTCTGGCTATCAAGCAACGTATCTTCTTCCCCCATCTCCTGTGACAAGCGCAAAGCCTCTGACTTCATGCTGAGCAGTGAGTTTTTCAGCAGACAAAGCAGCGGGATGGTGACGCTGATAATGGCAGTATCGCCGCTGACCATCTGTGTTGACTCCTCAAAGTTGCTTAACACCTGACAGATATCAGACATCCATGTGCACTCCTCATTGTAGACTTGAGGAAGCTGACTAACCTGACTACCAGTTCTCGTGGAAGTTGTCATCTGGCAGTCTACAATTGCTCTGCGCTGCTGGTAAACCCTGACTAACATGTGTAATGTGGAATTCCATTGCGTGCGCACGTCGCACAAAAGTCGGTGAGCTGTCAGTTGTAAGCGCCGTTGCACTGCCCTGAGAGTGGCAGCATCTGTGGTTGACTTGCGGAAATGAGCACAGATGCGTCGCACCTTGGTGAGCAAATCAGACAAATTGGGGTAGGTCTTGAGGAACCACTGAGCCACAAGATTGAACACGTGGGCCAGGCATGGCACATGTGTGAGTCTGCCGAGTTGCAGAGCCGCCACCAGGTTCTGCCCATTGTCACACACAACCATGCCTGGTTTGAGGTTCAGAAGCGCCAGCCAAAGATCGGTCTGCGCTGTGATGCCCTGTAACAGCTCTTGGGCGGTGTGCCTCTTGTCACCTAAGCTCAGCAGTTTAAGCACTGCCTGTTGGCACTTACCCACGGCAGTGCTGCTGCGCCTAGAGCTACCGACTGAAGGCGCCGTGCTCATGGATGGTAATTGAGAGTAGGAGGAGGAGGAGGAGGAGGGGTTGGAGGTAGGCCCCTCAATCCTCGGTGTGGGCAGTACATGAGCGGCCCCAGGATCAGACTCGGTCCCAGCCTCCACCAAGTTAACCCAATGTGCCGTCAGAAAGATATAGTGTCCCTGCCCGCCAGCACTTGTCCACGTGTCCGTGGTTAGGTGGACCTTCTCAGTAACCGCGTTGGTCAGGGCACGGATGATGTTCTCTGACACGTGCTGGTGTAGGGCTGGGACGGCACATCAGGAAAAATAGTGGCGGCTGGGGACCAAGTACCGAGGGACAGCCACCGCCATCAGGTTGCGGAAAGCCTTAATCTCTACCAGTCTAAAGCGCAGCATCTCCAGGCTCAGTGGTTTGGAGATGTGGACATTTAGGGCTTGTGCATGTGGGTGGGTGGAATTGTATTTGCGCTTGCGCTCCAATGTCTGATGCAAAGACAGCTGAATGCTGCGCTGAGACACATTGGTGGAGGGTGTGGAGGATCGTGGAGGTGAAGGGGTGGTTGTAGGGTGGGAGGCGCTCGTGCCGGGGTCCTGGGCGGGGGGTTAACTCACAGAGCCAGCATGTGACACAGAGGAAGGAGCAGTGGTGTGACCCGCAGGAGGTGAACTGCCTTGGTTCCATTGAATCGTGTGTTTAGCACTCATATGCCTGCGCATGCTGGTAGTGGTTAGGTTGGTAGTGGTGGCTCCCCTGCTGATCCTGGTGTGGCAAAGGTTGCACACCACAGACTGTCGGTCATCCTCACTTTCTTTAAAGAACCTCTAGACTTGCGAACATCTAGGCCTCGGCACGGGAGCTTCACTCCGAGAAACAGTTGCTGATCTACTTGCTCTGGCCCTGCTTCTCCCTCTGGCCACCCCACTGCCTCCTCCAACCTGTTCTGGTGCTGCACTTGCCTCCCCCTCAGAAGCACTTCTTCCAAGTCTTGACTAGGCTTACCAACCCAGCTCGGGTCAGGCACCTCATCATCCACCAGCTCTTCCTTCGATTCCTCACTCTGCTCCCCCATCGGACTTACTGCCCTGACAACAACGTCACTGTCTGACAACCGTGTCTCATCATCATCATCATCATCCGACACCTCTTGACACACTACTTGCACTAAATCCACACTCTCATCACCCACAGACTGCGAAAGTTTGAAATTTTGGGCATCTGGACAGAGAAACTGCTCCGGCTTCTGCTGAGCAGTGGTTTGTGACTCTGGGAAGGGTCCTGAAAAGAGTTCCTGGGAGTATGCCGGATCTGAATCCATATTTTCCATGGGGGGGCCAGGCTGGGGGCGGAAGGAGGTTGAGCTGGAGGAGCCAGAGGTCTACTTCCTTGGCTAGCGTGGGTGGACTGTGTGGAAGACTGGGTGGTGGATAAATTACTGGACACATTATCCGCTATCCACGTCATCACCTGTTCGCACTGTTGTGGTTTCAATAGTGCTGTACCACGTGACCCTGTAAGTTGCGAGATGAAGCTGGACTGTATTAAATGTATCTGAGAGAAAAAATGTATTCTCTAGACTGCTGCTAGTGTACTGCACAACACAGAATTTTTCACTGGACTGTATTAAATGGATCGGATAGAAAAAACTTATTCTTTAGACTGCTGCTAGTGTACTGCACACCACACAATTTTTCACTGGACTGTAGTATATATAAGTGAGAGAAAAAACATATTTTCTAGACTGCGGCTACTGTACCTCACACCACAGAATTGTTCACTGGACTGTAGTCACCGCCATGCTGTGTCAGGCTAAATTTTTGGGTGGTTCAGCTGCTATCTTAGTCTAACCAAGCCACTCTGGGGTTCACCGCCATGCTGTAAACTGCAATCTCAGTCTTAACAAGTCATCCTGGGATTCACACCCATGCTGTAAACTGCAATCTCAGTCAAACTTTGTAATTTAGAGGTTCACCACCAAGGTGTGCTAGACTACAATTTTAGCGGGTTCACCTACAATCTCAGTCACAGACTGTCATTCAGGGGTGCACCACCATGCTTTTTTAAACCATTTGTTTCTGAGGGTCACCTCCAGGCTCTCAAACACGATTTTTTGGAGGCTCGCCACTACACTGTCGGCCAAAATTGTCTTGAGGGTCACCGGCGGCCTCTCCCCCACAACTTCAAGGAGGGTTACTACCAGGCCCTGGCACACAAACATTGTCATGAGGGGCACTAAAATGTTCTGATAATACACATGCAACACAGGTAATGTCGCCTTGATTAGCAGCAGAAAAAAATGACACTGGATGTCAGGTATATAGTATACAGAAACGTTATAATGCACATGTAACACAGGAAATGTTGCCTTGATTAGCGGCAGAAAAAAATACACTGGATTTCAGGTATTTAGGATACAAAAACATTATAATGCACATGCAACACAGGTAATATCGCCTTGATTAGCAGCAGAAAAAAATGACACCGGATGTCAGGTATATAGGATACAGAAACGTTATAGTGCACATGCAACACAGGAAATGTCGCCTTGATTAGCAGCAGAAAAAATACACTAGATTTCAGGTATTTAGGATACAAAAACTTTATAATGCACATGCAACACAGGGAATGTTGCCTTGATTAGCAGCAGAAAAAATGACACCGGATGTCAGGTATATAGGATACAGAAACGTTATAATGCACACGCAACACAGGTAATGTCGCCTTGATTAGCGGCAGAAAAAAAATTACACCGGACGTCAGGTATATAGGATACATAAACGTTATAATGCACACGCTGCGCAGGTGGTGTTTAGGTCAGGCAAACTTGCGCTAATTTTGCCCCCCCATGAAAAAATATATTGCAGCCAGATATAACAATAGTCCTTAAAAGGACTTTTGGGTGTTTTAAACAGAACAACTAGCCCTGCCTAGCCAAATCCTACCCCTACACTATCTGTCCCTCTTTGCGCAAACGTTATACAGCAGACGCAGCGCATGTAATGTCGCCTTGATTAGTTGCAGAAAAAATGACACCGGATGTCCGGTATATAGGATACAAAAACGTTATAATTAGAGATGAGCGAATCTTGGAAATTTTCAGCTGCGTAGAGAACCCGAATTTCTTTGGATTTGCTTCGTATTATGCGCAAATCTCTTCAAATTTAACACGCTAACGATACGTACGAAACGTAGCATTCTGCGTGAGGCGGGACAATGACGATACGCCCACGCAAGAGCGGGAAAGTGAAGATACGCCCCCCTCAGAACTGGAAAAAACCAGCCCGGCCCACCGGGATCTAACTATTTTGCACATATAGGGAGTGAAAACTCCTCCCTCAGTACTCCACCCTCCTCTGAAGTCTGAACCAGTTTAGACCAGCGCTGACCTCAGACCAAGAGGCAAGCATCATGGCTAAAAAACAGCTGCGCCCAAATTGGAATGAAATGTATTTTGGGGACGAGTTCCCTGAACCACCGTCCTCTCCAGACATCAGGGTGTCAGCTTCAGTGCCTGTGTCTTCCTTACCACCTGCTGAGGTTGCTGTTGCTGCGACTCGCGAGGCGGCTGGAGCATCTGCTGTGGCTCGTGTGACTTGAACGTCTGCTGTAGCTCGTGCGGCTGGAGCGTCTGCTGTGGCTCGTGCGGCTTGAGCGTCTGCTGTGGCTCATGCGGCAGAGGCGGCTGGAGCATCCACTTCGCCGCCCAGGAGGAGATCCACCCCTTCCATACACCAGAGCCCAATTGTTCCACCATCTGTGACTGCCCATGCACAGACCCTCTGGGACTATAAAATTGCAGTGGAGGACTGGGTCATCCAGGTACTCGACCACCCTAGGCCGGGAGATCCTTCATTGGGACACCGAAAGGGAACTGTGCTTTGGTATTCCGTTGGGAGAGGGTCTGGCTTCCTGCAGAATGACGAGGATGGAAAGGAATATTTTGTGGGTTGCAGGTCGGTGAAATGGTCGTACCTGCCAAGACATCGTCATAGCCTGTACGTGGGGGATCAGGTGGAGTACACCCCCATGGCATCCCTGAAAGGCCCATTTGCGGCTGGGGTTACCCTCCTTTCAAAGCCTCCGCTGCCTGCAGGAGTTCCCAGATGGCGTCCTTCGGGTCAGGAAAAAGCCACAGCCTCAGCCGGAGCCTCTGATTCCTGGACTGCCAGCACCATCACCACCACCACCACAGTCCTTACAGCTGGGTCAACTGACCACGTTATCCTTCACTTTCCAATCCACAGTCATCCACCAATATCAGCTGCCGTGGAAGATGAAGCCTGCAGAAACAGGGGAAGCTGGGTCTTCTTCCCTGGATGCAACCTTTCCGGAACCACTGCAGCCGGAAATCCTTACCCCTGCTGTCCCGGCAGGAGGATCCAGAAAAGTGAAAATGGCTGTAGCTCACGAGCGTCACCACCACCCGGACCCGGTCAAGTCCAACTTCAGGAAAAAGAGGGCACTCGAGGCACCGCAGCGAGCATGGCCTACAAGAGGCAGGAGCATCCTCTGATGAGTTTCAGCAGCAGCTCGAGCGAGGAGGACTTCAGGTCCCTCATCTGAGCAACCCAACTACTGGCAGTGTCAAGGACACTGCAGGAGGACCTATGGGAGCCACACCATGGACTGCACCTGACGGGTGAGATGCTAGTTGGCAGTTGTTTTTGTTTAGTTTGTGTTGCCCCCGTTTGACTCTCACCCAGATGGGCATGGCTGTCAGGACTCCCCCCATTCTGCAGAAAAGTCCCAGTTGCGCCTAAGCTTGCCTATTTTCCTTTTTACCCCCTTTTCAGGTTATTTGGGAGCCCCCTTTGCAAAAAGGTTCTCTATTTGATGCTATTCTCTATTATCCATGTGGATTACACATTACCTGTTTGGATTACAATTTTACCTCACGTGGATTACAATTGAATTTTGGAATATGTGTTCCAGACAGTGTTTTATCATTGCCAACTAGGAGCCATAAGGAGAGGCTCAAACGTATATATGTGACTTTTATGCTTGCAAATGTGAAATTTATTGCACTAAAATGTTTGCATACTTATGTCTTTGCTGTATTTTAGCTAAACAGTTTTTAATGGTTCAGCACTTTAGCCCATTGTGTGTATTCTTTTTCTGGTACTGCAATGTGTCCTATTATGCACTTATTGTACGGTGTTTTTAGTAAATTGTTCACTTATTGATAGCTAGCAGCAGTGAGCACCTTATTTTTCTAGTTCATATGGACTGCCTCTAAAGACTGTACTCCGCGGCCTAGCCTCATGCGTATGGCGCATTCGTGCGTCAATAATACGCTAAGGATTTGTCCGCACTTTTGTGCGCTAATGCTTAAATTTTGAGTACTTTTAACTACGTTGACTGTACGTACGTAATTTGAGCAGGAATGTTCGCAAAACAACGTTTTTTTATGTAGATTTGACGAATAAGTTCATTTAAATACAAATTTTGTCAGAAATTCGGCGAATATTTGGCAAAGCAAGTTTTGAATGATTCACTCATCTCTAGGTATAATGCACACGCTGCGCAGGTGGTGTTTAGGTCAAGCAACCTTGCACAATTTTTGCCCCCCCCCAAAGAAAAAATATATTGCAGCCAGATATAATAGCCCTTAAAAGGGCTTTTGGGTCTTTTCAACAGAAAAACTAGCCCTGCCTAGCCAATTTCAATCCCTACACTATCTGTCCCTCCTTGCAGCAGCTCTCCCTGACCTATATAGCACCCGATGACGCATTCACGGCCAGCCAATCACTGTAATGCCAGTAGCCAAGATGGCTACGGCATTACAGTGAATGCCAGTACCTCCCCGCACGCTAATTGGCTAATTAGCATTGTGGGGAGGGGACTCGAGCGCCGCCATGCACGGCTGAATATCGTGTTTGGCCGAGCATGCTCGCTCATCACTAGACCAGACACATATACACAGACCACCAAAGACCATAAATGAGGACCCCACATGTATAGCCCGGGATAAATACACATACCCATAAGGTATTATACAATACACAACCACAAAGATATAGTCACTAAATGGTAATGTAACATCAGAAAGATGTGGAATAATACCTAGTACAAATAGCCACATTGCAAACTCCGGACTGATAGGGTAGGTCTGTGCAGAAAAGGCTGCACACAGGCTGATTTTAATTTATGTAAGTATGAAACTGAAGCAGAGATGGATTGGCCATTGACCTTACAGGAAAATTTCCCAGTGGGCCAATGCCCAGAAGGCTGCCTGAACCCTCCTCACGGCCGGCCAGTGGAAGTTTTTGGGGATTTATTTTGTGCTGCTGGTTGTATTTTGTTATGCACTGTGGTATTTGGCTTTGTTGGGGAGGTATAATGTGCCACAATATGATATTGCTGACCCTGCCTTCCATCAATTCAGACCCAACTATAAAACTGGGCCACTTTTAGTATTTTTCCAGGGCCACTTTAAGTTCCCAGTCTGCCCCTGAGCTGAAGCCTATTCTCCTTGTATTCATTGGAGGCCATTTGGCACCAGGAGAGGTAAAATATAGCGTGGGTTCAGTATGTACAATTATGTGGAACCTACTGTACCTTCCCTTAATTTATTGGAGGTGAGTTGGCACCAAAACAAGTAGCATTTAGCGTAGACTGCTGCCCAAAATAGATCACCTTGCCTTGGTGGACAGGCACCTTTATTTGCCAAGAATCTCACATTTATATAATGATCATAGCATTAGCACTAGTATATGTTTTATAGTGAGCATGGCACTATTTTAGATTTTTTGTTTTTTATGTTTGCAGAGTGCTGTTCCTTTTGTATTTGTTTTAGTAAATGGAGAATGCTACGGAAGGACAGTCATTGTGGAGTTTATAGAGGGACCTGCATCTTTGGTTATGCCATAAAAGTAGTCTGGCACAGATTAAATTATAACCATCATTGATTTTATATACTGTAAATGTATGGGCTAAACTCCTTTGATGGTTTCGAGAATATTTGGCGCTACTTTCTAATCACTTGTGTGAAACTGAAAAGCCCAACGACATATCCACATAAGGCCCAGGATATCAACCATTGCTAATGAGCTTGCAATTTATCTCATACAAAATAAATGATAATTTTAACAGCACGTTGTTTTCAAGAATGTTTCATGCCCTGCCAAACTGTCTGTTAATATATGTCCCAAGGAAGGGTAAACAAAAGAGAAGCTCTGATAAGTTTTAGGTGTATTCCCAAATTGACCCCTGCTGGAGTGGTCTAAATCACACTGTGTTCACAAACCTAGAGAAGGTTTATATACAGGCACTGCATGATCAAGGGGATAAAGGTGGGAGCTATAACTAATGAGGTGGGAGCTATAACTATTGCTGTGATCCTTAGCATACATAGCAGACCCTTCAGGATAGATGTTACATAGAAATAGTGTCAAACCTTTAACAGTAAGTTTTCAGATTGACAATTCTTTGTATTTTATTTTGGGCTCAGGAATTGTTTTGTAATTTATGTCTGCAATTAATTATGGAAGGAATGTTACCGTACAAATAGATAAAATCAGCATAAGATATGAATTAAAACTGATACTTGCTCAGAATCAAACCAGGAATATGGGTAAAAAGCTAACTAAAATATTGACAAAACTGTAAAAAATGTTATTAATGGATTAATTGACTAATCAAGAAAGTTCCTTACAGGTCAGTCAATTCCAATGGGCCACACTTACACACAAACTTCAGTTTCCATAGGTATTGTCCAACTATTTTTATTACTTTATTACTTTAACTATCATCGATAGACACTTTTTCAATTTAGCAACCTATGATCCTTTAACTGCTTTGTAATGAAAAATGACTGGCAATTACAGACCAAAATGAATAGTTGTTTTCTGCAAACATCTCTCAAGTGCCTAGATACCAGTAAGGGCTCGTTCACATCACCGCTAGGGATTCCGTTCTAACTTTCCGTTATAACATCGTTATAACGGAAAATAACGGAATCCCTAGGAGGGAAATCAAAACGGACACCTTGAAGAGGCAGTCCGTTTTGATCCGTCATAATAGAAGCCTATGGGAAAGCATAACGGATCCGTCTGGTTGCCGTTATGCTGGACGGAAACCAAAGTCCTGTCGACAGAACTTTGGTTTCCGTCCAGCATAACGGCAACCAGACGTAACCGTTATGCTTTCCCATAGGCTTCAATTATGACGGATCAAAACGGAATGCCTCTTAAAGGTGTCCGGTTTGATTTCCGTCCTAGGGATTCCGTTATTTTCCATTATAACGATGTTATAACGGAAAGTTAGAACGGAATCCCTAACGGTGATGTGAACGAGCCCAGTAAGCAACATAGAAAATGGTGGTATAATTGTGGTGGTCATATATTTTCACTTCATGGGAACAAAATTGCAAGTAACCTTGCTAGTACTACTGAAAGTAAAAATGATAATGTTAAGCACCTTTTTCATGACTCACATAACAGTGACAGCCACGTGACCTCAATAATAGTGATAGCCACAAAACTTCTATAACAATAACAGTATTTCTTCACTATCTCTCAGTAGCAGTAATAGATTATTGCCTCTCTGCGCATTTTTTCTTTGGCGGTATGTGCAGCATCAAATATTCCCCCACTTTTCCCACTTTAGTTGTAGCAACTAAAGGGAGGGTCTCTCCCAGCCAAATTCTCAGTGGTTGCTTATTCCAGACTGCTACACAGCCGAATTGGCTGTCATGGTAGGAAAGAGTGTAGGCAAGAGTGACTGGACTTTCGCATCCCTCTGTCGCTAATAACTTGCACAATCCATCCTAGACAGCGGCCCACAACTGGTCAGCAGCACCCTTCCTGAATAAGTGCAGGAGTCTATAATGGGAGGGAAGGCCAGGGGAAAAATAATAAACTGGGGAAAGATCGGCTGCCACAAAAACAGGAATAAGACAGAAAGTGACAATCTGGGTCAGACCAAGGGAGCCAAATCAGGAACCATAAATCAGAGTCAGATCTGAACCAAAGTCAATATCAGGAGAACAGACAGGGGTAAGCTGAAATAGGCAAATCAGATAAAATACCAAGCTGGGGTCAAATACAGAAAGAAATGCCAGGGTACAAATTGTCAGTCAAAAATCCAATAAATAAAACACTCATAAGAAGGCTAGTAGGCGATCCAGAAGAATGACACCAATGATAGGCAACCTGTTGGCAGCAGATTTGTTTAAATAGGCCACGCTTATTGGTTATGTATCCGACATCACATGACCGGTGGCATCAGTGCACCAGACATGCCGCCACAGATTTTTTTCAATGTTCCTGCACACGGAGTGCCTGGCCTATTGCTCTTACGGCAGTGATACTGTCTCCAACAGGCTTGACATCGACCATCCAGTTCCAGTTCAATTCGGGTATGTATAAATTCTGAAACCTGAATTGAAAATGCTCTGGTTAAGTCTCTCTCTCATCAGAATTTTTTGGAAAATTCGTAATAAATTTCCAAATTTCAGAATCCATTCACTTCATTTGTTTCATGCAGTCAGTCATGTCCAATTCCAGGCATCCTTGTATGCCAGAAACATACTTACATGTGCACGCCATTTTCTGCATATACAAATGAATATCAATAAATTAGAATATCATTGAAAACTTAATTTCTTTCAGTAATTTAATTCAAAAAGTGAAAAATATATAGATTTATTACACACAGGTTGATCTATTGCAAATGTTTATTTCTTTTTATGTTGATGATTAAGGGTTAGAGCTAATGAAAAACTGGGGGGGGGCGGAGCCTAACCGCTGAATAAGACGGAGGTCTGAGACAGAGCTCATGCCTCACAGACCCGTGCTTCATAGCTTTCTACCGCCAGAAACTGACCAAAAATGGTCAAAATAGGAAAAGACAAGTCCAGTGATGCCCCTGGAACTCCTAAGCTGAAGAAAAGTCAAGCTGAAATGGATAGATTCCTTAGGAGAAAGCTCGCAACCTCCCCAGCGAGAGAAAACAAGATGGCGCCGCAAGCACTGTAGCGTGACTCCGAAGGTGAGGAGGACAACGAGGATCCTTGTGCGATGGAGGCAAGTGAATCAACCCGAGCAGAGGATACTAATACACTTACCAAGTCCTTCTTTAAAGCAACCCTGTCCCAGGCCCTGGCTCCACTAATTCAAGAAGTTAGACTGAGATATGATGTTAGAGCCCTGGGACATCGGATCGATAAGATGGAGTAAGATCAAGGCCTACTAGTGGCCCACAGCTCAGCTTTAGATCAGCAATTCGAATCCCAAATGTCCTCTCTTAACAATGCCTACCTCATGATTGAGGATCAAGAGAACAGGAGCCACAGAAAAAATGTGCGGATAAAAGGCCTACCTGAAACTGTAGCACCAGACGCTTTGGAACATACAGCCTGGCTGATATTCGCTACCCTCATTGGCGAAGACCAAGCAGACACCATTACTATTGAAAGAATCCATCGCTTCCTGCGCCCAGCTCCCAAACAAAGTGGGCAACCTAGGGATGTTATTTTCTGGATGTTGAGCTACAGAGACACGGCTGCCATCTTGCACGCCTCCCGTGTCAAAAAAGATCTGCAATATGAAGAGTCTCCCATTTTTCTCTTCCAAGATATAGCTCCATCCACTTTAATCAAGCGTCGAGCTCTAAAACCCTTCACCGACCACCTGAGGAGCCTAAAAATACCATATCGGTGACCATTCCCCTTCAGGCTCAGCTTCGCTAAAAATGGAACGTCGCTGCGTCATCCAGATACCACAAGATCTAAAAATGACCTGGAATATCCTGAACATTTCAAGCTTTACTTGTAGAGTTCTGGATGCCACTAGATTTCAAGCTTTCCAATCTTCCACCACTTCCAGCCCTAGAGCCCTGGGAGACGGTATCCAAGCAAAAAACACCCAAAAACAAGAGGCGACTGGAATGAGTGGTCTACCTATATCTGCAAGCTCATTATTACCTTCGATCCCCAGATATACCCACCGTTGAGATGATCCCACAGATAAATAACCTGCTGTCAACTTGAAAAGAACCAGACAGCCACTGTTTGTATTCTTCTGGGACTTCCTGTTGGTATTGTATATGTTACCTGTGTATCATACACGGGAGCCACTCATAATCATCTTTTACCTTGGGACACTGTTGTGTTTCTTTAACTTTTACAGTTCTAGGCATTCGTTTTTCTGTCTTTTAATGTACCCTCTTGTACCCTTTTCTTTTATAGAAGCACGGGTTTCTTTAATAGAAGGACTCAGTTTGGGATGATTTCATACCACCACCTGTCCTCATACTCCAAAGTATTCTGGAGTATGGGGACAGTATGGTTATTATTGCTCATAGCGTTATGGCATCTTCGACCTGTAGTAGAAAATAACGTTACCAGCAAGCTGTTAAAAAACAGATTGTATATGCTCACTTTTGTTCTACCTTTTGTTTCTTTTTTCATGTTTTACACTTTGCAGTTTTGGATGATCGCTACGTTGTCATTCAGTAGGACTAGACACATTTAACATGGCGCCCATCACAGTAACAACCTTTAGTTTCAGAGGTTTCAACACTCCACAAAAAAAAAAGATCCCAGGTTTTAACCTTACTAAAGAAAAACAAATCAGACATAGGCTTTTTTCAAGAGACCCATATTAAAAATAGTAATATACCCAGAATCTCTAATCCTTATTTTTCGCAATGGTTTCACTGCCCATACCAAACTGCTGCTAGAGGTGTCAGTGTAGCAATTGCGAAACATGTCCCGTTCCAGGCTATACTTGTTCAAACGGATATAGATGGCAGATACATTTTTATCAAAGACAAAGTTTGACGAGTTATAGTTTCACTGCAGGTCTTTATGCCCCTAACACCCACCAACATAAATGACTTAAATCTACCTTAGCTAAATTCCAGGTCTTTGCTGAAGGCATTAGAATAGTAGGGGGGACTTAAATGTTTCTTTGAACCCTTTCCTTGACACTTCCTCTGGCACCACCATGAAATCTCAAAAAACCCTTGGAGGCATTCAAAAACTACTTAAAGATAGCTGTCTGGCAGACTCCTGGAGGACAATAAATAACACAGTAAAAGACTATACATTTTTCTCTGCAGTCCACAAGTCATTCCAAATAATTGATTATATATTAATATCTGAATCTCATGTAGACATTTTATGCAGCTCCACCATTGGCTCAATTACTGTATCTGATCACGCCCCAGTTACAACCATCCTCTCTTTCCATAATCTACCCCCAAGGGAATGGAATTGGCGTCTCAATGAGACCTTGCTAGATCCTGACAAAAATGTAGCTGATATATCATATAAACTGCCCTTATATTTCCGTGATAACAAACCCTCTGATACTTCCTAGACCATAGTCTGGGAAGCTCATAAAGCGTTCATACATGGTGAGTTTATTGCTTTGGGCACTAAAGTGAAAAAAAGAAAGACAAAAGAAGCTTAATTCTCTCGTGTGCCAAATAGCTTCTATAGAATCTATCCAAAAAAGATCTAAAGCTCAGACAACTCAAGAGGAACTTCTTTCATTTAGACTTCAACTGAAAGAACTTCTCAATATAAAATGTGCAAAAGCATACCAATATGCAAAATTTAGACAATATATGCATTGTGACAAAGGCAATATGCTCATGACACATCTCATCAAGAAGAGAACTGAAACATAACATATATCAGCTATCAAAACAAAATAAGGAGCGCTAGCTACTTCTACCAAGGACATTGCAGACCAGTTCTGCTCTTATTACATCGCATTATACAATTTAGACTCAGACTCCCCTGACCATCCCACTAATATTCCTGATCTAAACCAACAAGAACGTATTGATTCATTCTTGAACAGTTTTAATCTCCCTAAAATAACTTCAGAAGACTACCTAAATCTATTGGCACCTATATCAGAAAAAGAAGTCATAAAAATAATTAGAAGCATGCCCTTAGGCAAAGCCCCTGGCCCAGATGGCCTCCCTGCAGGTTACTATAAAAAATTTCTACACGTACTTTCTCCCCAACTAACCATCTGGTGTCAAGCCCTCGCCAAGGAGGAACCGCTACCAAAACAAACTTTAGAAGCCACTATTACTATCATCCCCAAAGAAGGTAAAGATACTACGGAATGTAGCAACTATAGGCCTATCTCTTTGCTCAATATAGATGTGAAGATATGGGCCAAACTTCTAGCATCAAGGCTTAGTTCCCTTATCCCCAAAATTGTAAAACTAGAGCAAGCAGGTTTCGTTACAGGCCTAGAGGGAAACTATCAATCATGTAGGCTTATAAACGCCATTTTTTGGGCTAAAAAGAAAAATATACCACTTATTCTCCTTAGCACAGATGCCAAAAAGGCTTTTGACAGAGTAGAATGGTTATACATGGAGCGTACTTTACACAGATTTGGCTTCCCCCCTACTTTTACACAAGCCATTATGTCACTTAATAACCAGCCAAGTGCTAAAGTAAGAATAAATGGAACTCTGTCTAAGCCTTTTCACATAACCAACAGCACACGACAAGGCTGCCCATTCTCCCCCACCTTATTCATCCTGGTGATGGAGACCCTCCTGCAAGCCTTCAGGGATGATACTCTGATTCAGGGATTAAAAATAGGCTGATGAGCCAGATGAGCATAAATGCGCTGCGTTTGCAGACGACCTCCTTCTATTGATTACAAACCCAGTACAAGCTTTCCCACGAATCCTGACCCTCTTCAACACATTTGGGACTAATATTACCAAATGGTCGGCTCACATATAACCAATAGTACTTTTATAAAAAAAAAAAATAAAATAAACAATAAAAAATAAATTATACAAAATAAAAATTCTTATATCAAAAGCATAATATACATTTAAAACATCCCATATATGGTTGCAATTGCGGTTATCATGGTCCCTCCAATATTCCCGATGTGGAGCTCACACAGTATCCTGAAATATAATTTTCTCTGTATTTTGTATATATGTATTGAATTGCCAGGAAACGATGTTTCTCAAAATTCAGACTTCAAATAGTCAATGACAACAGATGGAAATATTTTTGCTGGATATAATGTGTCCATAGTGGGTCTAATATTATGTTCTTACCCACTATTCTGCCTATAATCAGCAGAGTTAGATTAGAGTTGCCGCGGTACTGGTGTTTTTCACCATACCATAGTATCTCCAAGTCGTGAGAATTAGCGTTATTCTGCAGACTCATCGGACCTTATGCCCGAAGACCAGACTGTATTCCCCGTTGTGGAGGTCCCCCGTGCTGTTCGTTTGGTGCTTGCGTCCTCCTGGGGTGCCGGATAGCTGGACTCCGGCTCTCCGCTTGCAGCGATATCCCCAGTCCTTTCTCAAGCGCTTGCGCACTTGCACCCTGGAGACGCCGGGGTGTTCCTCCACGTGTATTCTTCTGCGGGTAATGGCACAATACTAAAGTCCTTTCCACAGCAATATTTCTCAATAGTTGTCAATCTACTGGCTCAAATATAGCAGAGTACAATACCAGACGCGTTTCGAAAACTCCAAGTTTTCTTCCTCAATGGTTGTTTTCAAAATGAGGGACATATCGTTCTTTTCAATGGTTTTAGTGTCATATTCAAACTCCGGACCGGATTCCGCTACCCACATTCATAAAACAATTATAATAGTTATTTCTTTCATTTATTGATATTTGACCCACATTTCTGCTTATATTCTTAATCATGCATTTTTATATATTCTCTTAAAAACATTTTTAGTCTTACTGTTATATATAAGAAAAAAGCCCATATACAGAAAATAACGCAATTCATAGATACTGTTCACACTTATATTTTATTTTTTTATTTTGTCTCTATTTCTCACTATAGTCTTATTTTATATTGCCCTTTATGTATTTATGTTTTTATATTTTTATTTTTATATGTATTTCTTCGTTATTATTTCTTATCTAGAGGAAAATGGAGCCAACAGGGGAACGCAGGAGGCCTCAATGTACTGATAAACAGTTGTCCATCGATGCATCGTGGGTAACCCCGTCGGATCCACTAACAAAAAAAAAAAAAAGTTTTTCTTCATAAAAAACCAAATACCTCTAGTCCCGAATTTAATCCCGAAGGTGCCAAGGACCCAAATTCATATATCATTTTTTATTCGCATCTTGACCTCTTTGCTATAAAATCTCCTCCTCTCCAATCCTTCTTTACTGTTTGAATTGCTGCAAACTTTAGACCCCTTGGATCACTGTTGTGGCACATTTTGAAATGATGTGACATCGTATGCTTCAGATATCCTTTTTTTATGTTATTTATCTCTTCACTTACTCTAATTTTCAGTGTTCTACCTGTACGGCCTATGTATTGCTTTGAGCACGGGCATTCTAATATATATATGACTGCTTCACTGTTACATGTCAGTATTTCCTTTATTTCCCAATGTATTTGCTGTTGACATAATTTTGTTAGTTTTTTACTAAAATTAGTTCTCTTACAGTTTATGCAGGAACCACACCTATAGAAACCTCCAGGTACGCTTCCCGAAACCAATGAAATTTTTTCTTCTTGTTTTTGTTTAATTGTAGGCGCAACCTTCAAACTCAAATTAGGTGACCTTGTATACACTATGGGGGGTTTACTCGGAATGGTCCCTGCCAGGATCTTGTCATCCCGCAATAGATGCCAGTGTATGTTTATGATGGCAGATATTCTTCTATACTCCACATTGAAAGGTAAAACTAATTTAGCTATATTTTCCTCTTTTTTCTCTTCCCTTTGTTCCTGGAAAAAAGGTAATGGATTTTTTTTTCCAAAAATTGGCCTTTCATAACCTGTGCTTTTCTATCGAATTGTTCTTCTAATGTACAATTTCATTTTAATCTGCAAAATTGGCTGAACGGTAGATTCAATAGCCATTGTGGCAAATGACAGCTTGTATTCAAAATGAAGCTGTTCTTTGCCACCGATTTTTGATATGTACTGCACACAAACATATCATTCTTTATTTCTATATTTAGGTCCAAAAGTTGGACCATATGTTTACTCATATTTTCAGTGAACTTTAAATTCCAGTGATTATCATTTATTTTTGTTATAAACTGTATTAATTCCTCTTCTGATCTATCCCAAACTAAAATAATATTGTCGATATAGCGCCGCCAGAGCACCAGACCCGACCCCAGCTCAGGCCAGATGTTTGCCTGTTCCCATGCTGCCATAAATAAGTTGGCATAGCTGGGGGCGAATCTGGTGCCCATGGCGGTGCCAGTCTACTGTAAATAATATTTAGTGTCATAAAAAAAATAATTGTGTGTTAGCATAAATCTAATACTATCCAAAATGAACTACAATTGGTCCTCTTCTAAATTTTCGATTTGTTTTATTGTTCTGAACACTGAATCAATTCCCTGTTCATGGTTTATAGATGTGTACAGTGAGCTTACATCTAAAGTTGCCAGGATCCACTGCGGTTTATAGTCCAGTTTTTCAAATAACTGCAGTACTTCCGTAATGTCCTTCCAGTACGATGGAGTTTTCTTCACATACGGTTGGAGATGGTGGTCTAAGTACTGGGAAAGGTTTGATGTTAATGAACCTATCCCAGACACTATGGGCCTGCCTGGGGGATTATTTGGGTCCTTGTGCACCTTCGGGATACAGTAGAACACAGGCAATTTTTTTTGGAGTCCCCATAATAAAATCATATTCAGATTTGTTTAATATTCCTTTTTCCCTAGCTTCTTTGGCCAGATTTTTTTAGTTCTTCACTGTATTTTTCGGTGGGATCTTTTGGTAGTTCCTTATAGGTTTTACCATCTGACAATTGTTTCTTACATTCCTCATTATATTTTTTGGTATCTAAAATCACTATTGCCCCCCCTTTGACGGCAGGGCGAATTGTGATTTCTTTCTCTTGTTGTAATTTCTTGATTGCCTGTATTTCCTCCCTTGATATATTTTGTTTATTATTAGAGATGAGCGAGTAGTGTTCGATCGAGCTGGTATTCGATCGAATACTATGCTATTTGGCGTACTCGATTTCGTTCGAGTATAACGGCGATGGCGCACTTAGAATTCGTTTCCCCTCCCACCTTCCCTGGCGCTCTTTTTCCACCAATCACCATGCAGGGGGGGTATGACAGGCACGCTGAGCACGCTGGCAGCGCGAAAACGGCGTCTACATGCATTGGCTGGAAAAACCATGTGACCTCGAATATTAAAAACTCAGCTCTTCCTGCTCGTACGCATATGCTGCGTGAACTTAGTCAGGGACAGAGGCTGGAGAAGGGAGAGACAGGTTTTAGCTGTTGGACAGGCAGGAGCGTGATTAAAAGCCCTTATCAGGGCTACTATAGTGCAGTACAGTGATAGCTTTACTACAATATAGACTTTACAGAGAACGGCTGCTGTATTCAGGGATAGCTGCTGGAGTAGGGACAGAGAGAGGCATTAGTGGTGTATTAGGTGCTCTGCTACATACCAAACTATATTTGGCACTACTGCTGTGTACCTTGAACTATAAAATATATAGGCCTTATAATTGGCAACTGTACAGTGCGTTCTCTCGCAAACTAATTTAAATACCTGGTGTAAATACCCACCGTCTGAAAAGTTAGTACACGGCTGTGTACCTTGAACTATAAAATATATAGGCCTTATAATTGGCAACTGTACTGTGCGTTCTCTTGCAAAATTATTTAAATACCTGGTGTTAATACCCACCGTCTGAAAAGTTAGTACACGGCTGTGTACCTTGAACTATAAAATATATAGGCCTTATAATTGGCAACTGTACTGTGCGTTCTCTTGCAAAATTATTTAAATACCTGGTGTTAATACCCACCGTCTGAAAAGTTAGTACACGGCTGTGTACCTTGAACTATAAAATATATATAGGCCTTATAATTGGCAACTGTACTGTGCATTCTCTTGCAAAATTATTTAAATACCTGGTGTTAATAACCCACCGTCTGAAAAGTTAGTACACGGCTGTGTACCTTGAACTATAAAATATATAGGCCTTATAATTGGCAACTGTACTGTGCGTTCTCTTGCAAAATTATTTAAATACCTGGTGTTAATACCCACCGTCTGAAAAGTTAGTACACGGCTGTGTACCTTGAACTATAAAATATATAGGCCTTATAATTGGCAACTGTACTGTGCGTTCTCTTGCAAAATTATTTAAATACCTGGTGTTAATACCCACCGTCTGAAAAGTTAGTACACGGCTGTGTACCTTGAACTATAAAATATATAGGCCTTATAATTGGCAACTGTACTGTGCGTTCTCTTGCAAAATTATTTAAATACCTGGTGTTTATACCCACCGTCTGAAAAGTTAGTACACGGCTGTGTACCTTGAACTATAAAATATATAGGCCTTATAATTGGCAACTGTACTGTGCGTTCTCTTGCAAACTAATTTAAATACCTGGTGTAAATACCCACCGTCTGAAAAGTTAGTACACGGCTGTGTACCTTGAACTATAAAATATATATAGGCCTTATAATTGGCAACTGTACTGTGCGTTCTCTTGCAAAATTATTTAAATACCTGGTGTTAATACCCACCGTCTGAAAAGTTAATACACGGCTGTGTACCTTGAACTATAAAATATATAGGCCTTATAATTGGCAACTGTACTGTGCGTTCTCTTGCAAAATTATTTAAATACCTGGTGTTTATACCCACCGTCTGAAAAGTTAGTACACGGCTGTGTACCTTGAACTATAAAATATATAGGCCTTATAATTGGCAACTGTACTGTGCGTTCTCTTGCAAAATTATTTAAATACCTGGTGTTAATACCCACCGTCTGAAAAGTTAGTACACGGCTGTGTACCTTGAACTATAAAATATATAGGCCTTATACTAGGCAACTGTACTGTGCGTTCTCTTGCAAAATTATTTAAATACCTGGTGTTTATACCCACCGTCTGAAAAGTTAGTACACGGCTGTGTACCTTGAACTATAAAATATATAGGCCTTATAATTGGCAACTGTACTGTGCGTTCTCTTGCAAAATTATTTAAATACCTGGTGTTAATACCCACCGTCTGAAAAGTTAGTACACGGCTGTGTACCTTGAACTATAAAATATATAGGCCTTATAATTGGCAACTGTACTGTGCGTTCTCTTGCAAAATTATTTAAATACCTGGTGTTTATACCCACCGTCTGAAAAGTTAGTACACGGCTGTGTACCTTGAACTATAAAATATATAGGCCTTATAATTGGCAACTGTACTGTGCGTTCTCTTGCAAAATTATTTAAATACCTGGTGTTAACACCCACAGTCAGAACAGTTAGTACACGGCTGTGTACCTTGAACTATAAAATATATAGGCCTTATACTAGGCAACTGTACTGTGCGTTCTCTTGCAAAATTATTTAAATACCTGGTGTTTATACCCACCGTCTGAAAAGTTAGTACACGGCTGTGTACCTTGAACTATAAAATATATAGGCCTTATAATTGGCAACTGTACTGTGCGTTCTCTTGCAAAATTATTTAAATACCTGGTGTTAATACCCACCGTCTGAACAGTTAGTACACGGCTGTGTACCTTGAACTATAAAATATATAGGCCTTATACTAGGCAACTGTACTGTGCGTTCTCTTGCAAATTATTTAAATACCTGGTGTTTATACCCACCGTCTGAAAAGTTAGTACACGGCTGTGTACCTTGAACTATAAAATATATAGGCCTTATAATTGGCAACTGTACTGTGCGTTCTCTTGCAAAATTATTTAAATACCTGGTGTTTATACCCACCGTCTGAAAAGTTAGTACACGGCTGTGTACCTTGAACTATAAAATATATAGGCCTTATAATTGGCAACTGTACTGTGCGTTCTCTTGCAAAATTATTTAAATACCTGGTGTTAATACCCACCGTCTGAAAAGTTAGTACACGGCTGTGTACCTTGAACTATAAAATATATATAGGCCTTATAATTGGCAACTGTACTGTGCGTTCTCTTGCAAAATATTTAAATACCTGGTGTTAATACCCACCGTCTGAAAAGTTAGTACACGGCTGTGTACCTTGAACTATAAAATATATAGGCCTTATAATTGGCAACTGTACTGTGCGTTCTCTTGCAAAATTATTTAAATACCTGGTGTTTATACCCACCGTCTGAAAAGTTAGTACACGGCTGTGTACCTTGAACTATAAAATATATAGGCCTTATAATTGTCAACTGTACTGTGCGTTCTCTTGCAAAATTATTTAAATACCTGGTGTTTATACCCACCGTCTGAAAAGTTAGTACACGGCTGTGTACCTTGAACTATAAAATATATAGGCCTTATAATTGGCAACTGTACTGTGCGTTCTCTTGCAAAATTATTTAAATACCTGGTGTTAATACCCACCGTCTGAACAGTTAGTACACGGCTGTGTACCTTGAACTATAAAATATATAGGCCTTATACTAGGCAACTGTACTGTGCGTTCTCTTGCAAAATTATTTAAATACCTGGTGTTTATACCCACCGTTTGAAAAGTTAGTACACGGCTGTGTACCTTGAACTATAAAATATATATAGGCCTTATAATTGGCAACTGTACTGTGCGTTCTCTTGCAAAATTATTTAAATACCTGGTGTTAATACCCACCGTCTGAAAAGTTAGTACACGGCTGTGTACCTTGAACTATAAAATATATAGGCCTTATAATTGGCAACTGTACTGTGCGTTCTCTTGCAAAATTATTTAAATACCTGGTGTTTATACCCACCGTCTGAAAAGTTAGTACACGGCTGTGTACCTTGAACTATAAAATATATAGGCCTTATAATTGGCAACTGTACTGTGCGTTCTCTTGCAAAATTATTTAAATACCTGGTGTTAATACCCACCGTCTGAACAGTTAGTACACGGCTGTGTACCTTGAACTATAAAATATATAGGCCTTATACTAGGCAACTGTACTGTGCGTTCTCTTGCAAAATTATTTAAATACCTGGTGTTTATACCCACCGTCTGAAAAGTTAGTACACGGCTGTGTACCTTGAACTATAAAATATATAGGCCTTATAATTGGCAACTGTACTGTGCGTTCTCTTGCAAAATTATTTAAATACCTGGTGTTAATACCCACCGTCTGAAAAGTTAGTACACGGCTGTGTACCTTGAACTATAAAATATATATAGGCCTTATAATTGGCAACTGTACTGTGCGTTCTCTTGCAAAATTATTTAAATACCTGGTGTTAATACCCACCGTCTGAAAAGTTAGTACACGGCTGTGTACCTTGAACTATAAAATATATATAGGCCTTATAATTGGCAACTGTACTGTGCGTTCTCTTGCAAAATTATTTAAATACCTGGTGTTAATACCCACCGTCTGAAAAGTTAGTACACGGCTGTGTACCTTGAACTATAAAATATATATAGGCCTTATAATTGGCAACTGTACTGTGCGTTCTCTTGCAAAATAATTTCACGGCTGTGAAGGCAAAATATTGTAACCAAAAAAAAATAAAATGCGGAGGGGGGCTAGCGGAATAGGACGTGGACGAGGACGGGGGCGCGGAAATGCTGTTGGGGGCCTTGTTGAAGCCAGTGGGGATACAATGCGTGCTGGTGAGGGTCAGCCAGGATCCCGCTCATCCAGAATCCCTGCCTTTATGGGACAGTTAAGCAGGGGGCGGGTTACACCGCTGTTGAGGCCTGAGCAGGTTGAACAGGTGGTGCAATGGATAGCCGATAGCGCTTCCACACAGTTGTCCACCAGCCAGTCATCCACACAGTCTCACTCTGACCCTCCTTCCTCCACACCTGGCCAACAGAGTCATCCCACCATTGACCCCTCCCAGGAGCTCTTTTCGGGTCCTTTTTCAGATGTGCCGGAAGAATCCCAGGAGCTAGCAGAGGAATTTGTTTGTAGTGATGCCCAAACACTTGAGTTTTCGCCATCTCCTGCTGATGTGGACCCTGAGCCAGCATCTGTTATCATGAGCGATGATGATGATGAGACGCAGTTGCCATCAAGGGAGGCTGTTGGAATGTCCAGTGGGCAGGAGGAGGAGCAGAGTGAGGAAGTTGAGGTGGTGGATGACGAAATGACCGACCCCACTTGGCCAGGGGTGATGTCCAGCGAGGAAAGTAGTGGAGAGGTGGTGGTCTGCGCAGCACCGAAAAAGGCAGCAAGAGGCAGAGGGATGTCCAGAGGCAGAGGGATGTCCAGAGGCAGAGGGATGTCCACAGGCAGAGGGATGTCCAGAGGCAGAGGACAGTCCAGACAGAGAAGTGAGGCCACAGCCAGCAGGGCCGAAGCTGTTCCCGGCAGCGGGCAGTCGCGCGAAGCTCCCCCATCGAGGCCTCGTACTTCTGTGGTGTGGAGATTTTTTAATGTTTGTGCGGATGACAAACTGAGCGCGGTTTGCACACTCTGCCACTCAAAACTGAGTAGGGGCTCTGAGAAGAGCAATCTGACCACCTCAGGCATGCGGCGTCACTTGGAAGTCAAGCACTGGGCTGAGTGGGAGAGAGCAAACGCAATACAACCTGCGCCCGGTCTTGCTGCCACTGCCTCTTCCCCTGTGTTGTGTGCTGCCACTGCGGTCCAGACCTCCAGCCAGGACACCTCCACATCTGCCTCTGCCTCGGCTACTTTGGGGCCTTCTCCTTCAGCCTCCCCTTCCCCCGCCTCTTCGCCTGCACCTTCACACTCCTCGTCCCAACAACTGTCCATCTCGCAGGCGTTCGACCGCAGGCGGAAGTACGCCTCGAGTCACCCCCAAGCCCAAGCCTTAAACTGCCACATCTCCAAACTGCTGGCCCTGGAGATGTTGCCGTTTAGGCTTGTGGAGACGCAGGCCTTCCGCGACCTGATGGCGGCTGCCGCACCTCGCTATTCCGTCCCCAGCCGCCACTACTTTTCCCGGAGTGCCGTCCCCGCCCTGCACCAGCACGTGTCGCGTAACATCAGGCGGGCCCTGAGGTACGCAGTCAGCGCAAAGGTCCACTTGACCACCGACTCGTGGACAAGCGCTTGCGGCCAGGGACGATACATTTCTTTGACGGCACACTGGGTGAATGTTGTGGAAGCGGGGACGGGGTCGCAAACAGAGACGGCCTACCTACCACCCCCGCCCAAGATTGCCAGCATGGGTTCTGATACACCCCCTCCTCCTCCTCCTCCTCTGCCTTAACATCGCCCTCAGCCGCTAGCTGGAAGCGTTGCAGCACTGGCGCGGGGAGACGTCAGCAGGCGGTGCTTAAGCTCATCAGCTTGGGCGACAGGAAGCACAGCGCCCCAGAGGTGAGGGACGCCATATTGCAGCAGACGGAGATGTGGCTGTCGCCGCTGCAGCTAGGACCAGGCATGGTCGTGTGCGATAACGGCCGTAACCTGGTGGCGGCTCTGGAGCTTGCCGAACTCAATCACGTACCATGCCTGGCCCACGTTTTTAATCTGGTAGTCCAAAAATTTCTAAAGACTTACCCCAACCTGGCAGAGCTACTGGTGAAAGTGCGGCGCTTGTGCGCTCACTTTCGGAAGTCAACTGTAGCTGCTGCTAGCTTAAAAAAACTCCAGCAACGCCTCCATTTGCCTGAACATCGGCTGTTGTGCGACCTGCCGACTCGCTGGAATTCCACCTATTCCATGTTGGCCAGGGTGTGTGAGCAGCAGAGAGCATTGATGGAGTACCAGATTATGAATCCACGCGTGCCTCCAACTCAGCTCCCTCAGTTTGCCAACCACGAGTGGCCATGGATGGCAGACATATGCGATGTACTGCGTATCTTTGAGGAGTCCACCAAGAAGGTCAGCAGCGAGGACGCTATAGTGAGCGTAACCATCCCGCTCCTATGCGTCCTTAAAGAATCACTCATCGCAATAAGGGAGAACGCATTGCACGCAGAGGAGACGGGGGTAGGAGGAGACGCAACGGAGCTACACAGTCAGACCACACTTTTGTCTGCTTCTCGGTGGCAGTTGCAGGAGGAGGAGGAGGATGAGGAGGAGGAGGACGACGTGGAGGTGGCTGTGGAAGAGGAGGAGGATGCTGGCGGCGAGGGTAGCAGTCAGGCTGTGTGCGTCCCATTGGTTCAGCGCGGATGGGGCGGAGAGGAGGCGGAAGAGGAAGAGGAGGAAATGGCAAGTGATCCTTCTGGTGGGGGCAGTGAGGTCATGCCTATTCAGAGTCTGGCACACATGGCTGACTTCATGCTGGGCTGCTTTTCCCGGGACACACGTGTTGTCCGGATAGTGGAGAACAAACTGTACTGGGTCTTCGCAATCCTGGACCCCCGGTATAAAGATAACGTCTCTTCTTTTATTCCGGTAGAGGAGAGGACGAATCGATTGCTGGAATACCAGAGGGAACTCGTGCAGAACATGATGGAGATTTTCCCACCCACCATCGCTGGCGGCAGAGAGGAGAGGGTCTCCCAGAGTCCCACAACATCAATCAGGCCCACAGCCACCAGGGGAACACTCTCCAAGGTGTGGGACACGTTCATGGCACCCCCTCGTGCAACTTCCATCACTGCGGGGCCCGCTATCAGCAGGAGGGACAAGTATCGGCGGATGTTGCGGGAGTACCTGGCAGACCGTACCCCTGTCCTCCCCGATCCCTCGGCGTCCTACACTTACTGGGTCTCCAAGTTGGACACGTGGCTGGAACTGTCCCTGTACGCCTTGGAGGTGCTTGCCTGCCCTGCCGCCAGCGTGCTATCAGAAAGGGTGTTCAGCGCAGCCGGGGGCATTATAACCGATAAGCGCAGCCGCCTGTCAACCGACAGTGCCGACAGGCTGACGCTAATCAAAATGAACAGCAAGTGGATTGACCCGGACTTTGCTTCTCCAACAGTGGAAAGCAGCCAAAAGTGAAGTGCCATCTGTATGAAGTGCCATTTCCTCCTCCACCTCCCTCCTCCTTAACCGCCGTAGAATTGCTCCGTAAATAAGAAAAATTTATATATTTATGGCTCACCTCTTGGGCCTCCACAAAATGTTTAAGAGGTCTCACCTCTTGGGCCTCCACAAAATGTTTAAAGGTCTCACCTCTTGGGCCTCCACAAAATGTTTAAGAGGTCTCACCTCTTGGGCCTCCACAAAATGTTTAAGAGGTCTCACCTCTTGGGCCTCCACAAAATGTTTAAGAGGTCTCACCTCTTGGGCCTCCACAAAATGTTTAAGAGGTCTCACCTCTTGGGCCTCCACAAAATGTTTAAGAGGTCTCACCTCTTGGGCCTCCACAAAATGTTTAAGAGGTCTCACCTCTTGGGCCTCCACAAAATGTTTAAGAGGTCTCACCTCTTGGGCCTCCACAAAATTTTATCAAGGTCTCACCTCTTGGGCCTCCACAAAATGTTTAAGAGGTCTCACCTCTTGGGCCTCCACAAAATGTTTAAGAGGTCTCACCTCTTGGGCCTCCACAAAATGTTTAAGAGGTCTCACCTCTTGGGCCTCCACAAAATTTTATCAAGGTCTCACCTCTTGGGCCTCCACAAAATTTTTAAGAGGTCTCACCTCTTGGGCCTCCACAAAATGTTTAAGAGGTCTCATCTCTTGGGCCTCCACAAAATGTTTAAGAGGTCTCACCTCTTGGGCCTCCACAAAATGTTTAAGAGGTCTCACCTCTTGGGCCTCCACAAAATGTTTAAGAGGTCTCACCTCTTGGGCCTCCACAAAATGTTTAAGAGGTCTCACCTCTTGGGCCTCCACAAAATGTTTAAGTCACCTTGGGCCCAAATTTAAGGTCTCACCTCTTGGGCCTCCACAAAATTTTATCAAGGTCTCACCTCTTGGGCCTCCACAAAATGTTTAAGAGGTCTCACCTCTTGGGCCTCCACAAAATGTTTAAGAGGTCTCACCTCTTGGGCCTCCACAAAATGTTTAAGAGGTCTCACCTCTTGGGCCTCCACAAAATGTTTAAGAGGTCTCACCTCTTGGGCCTCCACAAAATGTTTAAGAGGTCTCACCTCTTGGGCCTCCACAAAATTTTATCAAGGTCTCACCTCTTGGGCCTCCACAAAATTTTATCAAGGTCTCACCTCTTGGACCTCCACAAAATTTTATCAAGGTCTCACCTCTTGGGCCTCCACAAAATTTTATCAAGGTCTCACCTCTTGGGCCTCCACAAAATTTTTAACAGGTCTCACCTCTTGGGCCTCCACAAAATTTTTAACAGGTCTCACCTCTTGGGCCTCCACATAATTTTATCAAGGTCTCACCTCTTGGGCCTCCACAAAATTTTTAACAGGTCTCACCTCTTGGGCCTCCACAAAATTTTATCAAGGTCTCACCTCTTGGGCCTCCACAAAATTTTATCAAGGTCTCACCTCTTGGGCCTCCACAAAATTTTATCAAGGTCTCACCTCTTGGGCCTCCACAAAATTTTTAACAGGTCTCACCTCTTGGGCCTCCACAAAATTTTCCATGAGCCTCTGGCCAGCCCACGGCCTCTTCCTGCCTTTTGCGGTCCTACGCATCCCTCAACATCCCCACTGCTTTACCTGCTAGACATGACACTGGGCCAGGTCGGGTCACTGACATCTCAAGCGCCAACAATTTGGGCATTTTAAGGCTTCTGCATGTGTTTGAGTTGTTTTTACATTTTAAAGAAGACATGTCTGACCACATCTCACACACACACACAATGACAATTAGGGGTGGGGTCTATTTGCTTTCCCCTTTGCCTATGCCATCTGTGGTTGTCATAGGCAACGTGATTTTAAGGGGTGCAGAATTTTATCTTCTTTTTTGTCTAGTTTGGCTTGGGGTCCATGGCAATGTAGAGGAAAGAAGGTTTCCTTGTATGGTCTCACTTTACAGAGAGGTTACATTGTCTTTGGAGTGTATTGTTGAGAGGCTGTGATAGTGGCGTAATAGTGCGACTTGGGCGCGTTATATGCACCCAGACATGCTTCCCCTGCTGTCCCAGTTGCATTCCAGCATTGTTGGCATCCTTTTCTGAGGTTTCAGGGTGGACTTGGTGACCTCCAAGTGGTCGAATTGAGATTTCCAAGTGGCGAGCATTTTTTTCCCATAGACTTTAATGGGATTCGATATTCGGTCGAATAGTCGAATTTCACGGTCTATTCGAATCGAATTTCGAACTTTCGAATATTTCACTACTCGCTCATCTCTATTTATTATATTTTTATTTTTTTAATTTGTTAATCTCCTGATATCTTTTTCTACGGCTGTATTAAAAGCCGCTATTTCATTCCCTATTTCATTTCTGGGGTATGTTTTAGACTTCAATTTTACTTCTACATGTCTATAAGGGTCTGTGATGATGTTGTTATGTATCACTGGATTTTTTAGGAAGTATTTTTTACAGCAAAATTTTTTTTACATATTTTTCGATCCCTATATATACATCAATTTTTTTTAAAGGTGCACTAGGTGCACATTTTAAACCCTTCCCTAATAATTTTTTCTGGGCCTCCTCCAAAGTTATTGAACTTAGGTTAATAATGTTTTCTCCTCCATTTTCCATATTTTCATTTCTGGACCTTCTTTTATTTCTACCCCTTCGTGTTCTCTTTTTTTGCTCACTATTTTTGGTGTATGTACCTGTGCTACCGTCGTGATATTGTTTTTGCCTGTGCAGTGAGTTGGTTGTATTGTTAGTGATTGTGGAATTTGTTTCGTGAATGTGAATGTTTTGGGTACTGTGAATGGAAATTGTGGTTTGTGGAATAAGTGAATGGACTGTTCTTCCATCTGTGTATTCCTTTTGTATTGTTTGGTTGAGTGATTGGTGTATGTCTTCTTGTTTCCTATATGTTGTGGTTTGTGTTGGTTGCCTCGTTGGTGCTTGCCTAAAAAAATATCTTTATGTTTATTTTGTTGTGGCTGTGTGAAAATCTGTTTGTATTCTTTTTGTTTGTCTCCCTTTATTTTTTCACTATTTTCCTCCTCTGCTGTATTTTTGTCTTTTGAATAGTAATTGAAAATTTTTTTGTTTTCTTTTGTATAATTTCTTGCTCAATACTGTCCAATTTTTTAACTACATTATTTTGACGTGCCTCATACCCCTCTTTGTTTTTGAATGTATCCATTTTTGTATGCAATTGATTTATTTCTTGTTCCAAATTTTTTATTATTTGGGATATTCTCTGTATTATAAATTCTACCAATGCTGTAGACTGTAATTTAAAAAAACACTCCCATTGGGAATCAAATTCTGGACATGCAAGATCAGGGGCTGGTATTTTAAAAAGAGTTAAACCTTTTGGAGTTATCCCTGCTTTCAAGTACTGGGATATTGATCTCACTTCCCACTGTTGTCTTAAATGTTTTATTAATAATTTTTCTAGGGATCTGAATGTCTCAATCATAGTGGTATCTTGTTTTCCCATTTGGTTAGTATTAATATTTTCTCTCATGAAACAGACAAAATAAAAAAAATAAAATATAAGTGTGAACAGTATCTATGAATTGCGTTATTTTCTGTATATGGGCTTTTTTCTTATATATAACAGTAAGACTAAAAATGGTTTTAAGAGAATATATAAAAATGCATGATTAAGAATATAAGCAGAAATATGGGTCAAATATCAATAAATGAAAGAAATAACTATTATAATTGTTTTATGAATGTGGGTAGCGGAATCCGGTCCGGAGTTTGAATATGACACTAAAACCATTGAAAAGAACGATATGTCCCTCATTTTGAAAACAACCATTGAGGAAGAAAACTTGGAGTTTTCGAAACGCGTCTGGTATTGTACTCTACTGTATTTGAGCCAGTAGATTGACAACTATTGAGAAATATTGCTGTGGAAAGGACTTTAGTATTGTGCCATTACCCGCAGAAGAATACACGTGGAGGAACACCCCGGCGTCTCCAGGGTGCAAGTGCGCAAGCGCTTGAGAAAGGACTGGGGATATCGCTGCAAGCGGAAAGCCGGAGTCCAGCTATCCGGCACCCCAGGAGGACGCAAGCACCAAACGAATAGCACGGGGGACCTCCACAACGGGGAATACAGTCTGATCTTCGGGCATAAGGTCCGTTGAGTCTGCAGAATAACGCTAATTCGCACGACTTGGAGATACTATGGTATGGTGAAAAACACCGGAACCGCGGCAACTCTAATCTAACTCTGCTGATTATAGGCAGAATAGTGGGTAAGAACATAATATTAGACCCACTCTGGACACATTATATCCAGCAAAAATATTTCCATCTGTTGTCATTGACTATTTGAAGTCTGAATTTTGAGAAACATCGTTTCCTGGCAATTCAATACATATATACAAAATACAGAGAAAATTATATTTCAGGATACTGTGTGAGCTCCACACCTGGAATATTGGAGGGACCATGATAACCGCAATTGCAACCATATATGGGATGTTTTAAATGTATATTATGCTTTTGATATAAGAATTTTTATTTTGTATATTTTATTTTGTATTGTTTATTTTATTTTATTTTTTTTATAAAAGTACTATTGGTTATATGTGAGCCGACCATTTGGTAATATTTGTGTATTTCAAGGCTAAATTTGGTAATTAGCAGGTCGTGCAATCTCTAGGTGAGCACCTCAATAAATTTAGATTACATTTGGGACTATGTCTAAAATTACCTACACCAAATGAGAAGCCATGAGTGTTTCCCTCTCGGCCAGAACAGTCCTCCAACTAAAATCATCTTCCCCTTTCAAATGGAATCTGGATTCACTTCCATATCCAGGCATAACCCTCACAAGAGATCCTACTAAACTATATAAAACTAACTATTTATCTCTACTGAAAAAGATTGGCCTTCAACTTAAAGTTACCGTGGGTGTCTTGGATAGGCAGAAAATACTTACTCCAGACCTATATAGTTCCCAAGCTTCTTTACTTGCAAAAATTATGCCTATCTATCTTCCTCATTCGTTTTTCTCGCAATGTAGATTTCTGTTCAGACAATTTCTATGGAAAGGCAAAAAACCTTGAATAGCATATGACAGCCTAATAAAAGACCGCTCACAAGGTGGTTTCAGCCTACAGGACATAGATCTTTATTATAAGGCTATACAATTAAAGAGATAGCTTCAAATCTCTATTCCCCACTTCAGAACAATAAACTCTACCATTGAAATAGCCCTTCTTTCAGATAAACAATACTCTAGACTCTGGAATATTGATAACTCCTTGACACCACCTGAGGGACTGACCAAAGGCATTTTCTCAGTAATACACTCAATACACTCGGACTACAACCTTTTCTCCAACCCCCCCCCCCCAGGAGTCTACCAGCGGCCTTCATTCCATACTTATTAAAACCTGCAACGTCACACGCTCCCCCTTTTTGGGCTTTGCTTAAGGACTACGCCATTTTCTCTTTCTTAACAGAATTTAAGCATAAAGATGATATATCTTCACTCTGCTCAGGTATCATCAAAGACGGTAATTTTCTGGCCAAACAGGAACTTCAACGCTCCTGTGAGAAAATTATAACAGAATATGGTATAGTTCCTGAACCCACATGGTTTGAAAAACTTGCCTCCAAACAAAACATGCCTAAACACTCTATTTCTCTTTTGTACAGATCCTTAAACTCCAAGCCAGATCATGTCACTCCCGCATACATTAAACTATGGGAAAAAGATCTAAATAGAACATTCACCTCTGTAGAAATAGATAAAATTCACCGAAGATCTCATGGTTATTCAAGGTGTGTAAAAATACAAGAGCATTCTTACAAAACCATGACTCGCTGGTACAGTGTTTCATATAAACTGTTTCATATGGGATTGGCCACATCTGAGACATGCTGGAGATGCCAAAAAGATATAGGTACATTGGGCCACCTCTTATGGTTCTGCCCTCTTATCCGCCCTTATTGGAGCAGCATTGAAAATCAGATTAACAAAATCTGCCAGCTTTCAATAAAACTGACCCCACAATCAGTTCTACTTTGGCTTCCCTCTAATATATGGTGGCCGGCGTTCTCGAATTTGGCTACTCTCCTGATCCAAGCTGCCAGGTTGCTAATTCCTCTCTTTTGGCTGAGGGCTGACCCACCTAATTTAGACCAATGTTACAATAAAGTAGACCAGATATACTTAATGGAGGAATTGGCAAGTTGGACTTCCAAGTTCACATTCCAAGTTCACCAAACTATGGTCTCGTTGGTGCAAATTCCGCCATCCGACACTACAGTAGCATTCCCTTTTATTCAACCCACACACATACCTGACAAATCTTGATCTCAGTAAACCATGATTTGTGGAGTACCTCGCAAACAAATATTCACCTTTAATCCTAGATCTAGTCACTACTATTCCTTGTTATACTCTGTACAACACATTATTTAATACATATGTGAACTTATTTTCACTGATCATCCACGTTGAATTTGTTCTTCCATGTTTAGTGGACAATGTTATATTTATTACCCGTTGTCCCTCCAACTTCCACACCCTCTCCCTCCCCTCCATCTCCCCTCACTTCTTTTTCCCGTCTCCCCCCCCCCCACTGAGCCGCAGTCTGGTTTAGTAGGCTATAAATCATGGGGAAGACTACTGGCTTGACAGTTGTCCACAAGGAGGGCAACCCACAAAAGGTCATTACTGTAGAATCTTTCAGTTCACAGAGTGCTATATTCAAGCATATTAATGAAATGTTGAATGGAAGGAAAGAAGTGTGGTAAAAAACAACAACAACAAACAACAGGGATAACCGCAGCCTTGAAAAGATTGTCAAGAAAACGAGAGACCATTCAAATATTTGGGGAAGATTCACAAGGAGTCGACTATGGCTGAAGTCAGTGCTTCAAGAGCTACCACACACGTATTCAGGACATGGGCTACAACGGTCGCATTCCTTATGCCAAGGCACTCATGACTCAGAGACAATCTCCAAAATGTCTTACCTGGGCTAAGGAGAAAAAGAACTGAACTGTCGCTCATTGGTCCAAAGTCCTGTTTTTAAAGGGAACCTGTCACCTCAAAAATGAATCTTCACCCACCAGCAGTACCTCATAGTAGCTCCCAGTCTGATAATAATCATCTGTTTCATGCTGTAGTCCGATGCTTCATAAGCTAAAAAAAAATGCTGTTTTATTCTCCTTCAGTGCTATATTGCCACTACGCTTGAAGTAAAGGGGGCAGCGTCCTTGCTACAAGTCAAGTTAACCACGCCCCCTCTTGCCTGAGAGTGACAGACTGCACTTCACTGCCAAAGCCTCGCGCATGCGTGGTGCGCTCTGTACTCATGCGCAATCCCATCTCCTGCTGCCTCTGTTGAAACCCTGATAATAGTGGCAGCAGGAGATGCGATCACGCACGAGTACAGAGCGCACAGCGCATGCGCGAGGCTTTGGCAATCGTGGCCGAAGTGCAGTCTGTCACTCTCAGGCAAGAGGGGGCGTGGTTAACTTGACTTGTAGCAAGGAGGCCGCTGCCCCCTTGACTTCAAGCGGAGTGGCAATATAGCACTGAAGGAGAATAAAACTTAGCTTATGAAGCATCGGACTACAGCATGAAACAGATGATTATTATCAGACTGGGGGCTACTATGAGGTACTGCTGGTGGGTGAAGATTAATATTTGAGGTGACAGGTTCTCTTTAAATGAAAGTAAATTTTGCATTTTATTTGGACTATCAAGGTCCCAGAGTCTGCAGGAAGAGTGAAGGCACACAATCTAAGTGCTTGAGGTCCGGTATACAGTTTCTACAGTCAATGATGGTTTGGGGAGCCATTTCATCTGCTGGTGTTGGTCTACTGTGTTATATCAAATCCAAAATCAGTACAGCCGCCTGCCAGGAAACTTTAGAGCACTTAATGTTTCCCTCTGATGACAAGCTTTATGGAGATACTGATTTCTTTTCCAGCAGGACTTCTCACCTGCACACACTGCCAAAAGTAGCAATACCTGGTTTAATAATAACAGTATCACTGTGCTTGACTGGCCAGCAAACTCTCCTGACCTAAACCCCATGGAGAATCCATGGAGTATTGTCAAGAGGAAGATGAGAAACACAAGACCCAACAATGCAGACAAGCTAAAAGCCACTATCAAAGCAACCTGGGCTTCCATCTAATTTATTGAGATGCACCTGTATGTCATATGTTCATCATAATGGTATAGGCTATTCAACGGAAATATATTTGAAATTTTCCTATATCAAAACCTTTCTTATAGTTGCCAACTGTGCCGAATTTGGCGGAACTGTCCCTGATTTTCAGAGACAGTCCTGACAAATTCGGGCTATCCCGAGCCGATTAATGGCAGGTTAATGTAAACTCCACCCAAAAGCCTAGATGTCTTGATTTTACCAACTAAAACATTGGTAAGTATGTATTATGAATATATATTATAGTTGAATACAATAAGTGTCACATCTGTTTTTGTTTGTAAGTTGCTACATAATGGAACCTTCTGTTGCTGAAAAATGTTCAAAAAGACATGTAAGAGTCATTACAAAATAGGGAGAAGATAAGTTAACAATGAGAATGACAAAGGGCTATTACAGATTTTATGAAAGAGGTTCTGTCCACACCACATTGTTCATAGGGGCTACATAAATCACTCACATGTATCTCACTCGAAAAACAAATTTCATGCCAAAAAAAAGCCAAGAATAAAATAACTTGCTAAAAATATAACAAGCGTTTGTCTATCCTGTCTGCTTCCCTCGGTTAAATTTGTCATGTGCAGTATTTACTTTGCTGGAAAATTGCGCAGACTATATTTTTTTTGCCAGCTGAAATATACATTATATAGAGGTAAAGAATAATCTTGACAAGGTTTGGGCTTATTCAGGTGCTTTTCTAAACACGTAAATTAAATGTACAAAGAGGAATAATGACATTTGGTCAGGTTGCCATAACATTTCACCAGTAGAATTCCTGAACTGTAGTACAGAAAAACACGTATTGTAACTTATAACTTATACTTTCTACTTGGACAAAAATCCTGTAAAAATAGTGATCACCACTTCATGTATATTTTGGATAATCAGCTATGATGTGTGAATTTTTTGGGATACACTACCAGTGTGTTGCAAAGTGACATTACGTGCCATTTTCTAGAAAAAAAAAAAAACACTGAAAAATAATACCAAGGAAAATATTCATGAAACATAAGAGTAATATATCATTCTGTAGACTGGGAACACCAAATGATAGTATTTTATGAAAGTATCTGAAAGGCACACAAATATACGGTATTGTGTACTATCCATCTTTAAAGGAGCTTACTAAAATTGTCACTTTCTGAATTTTCAAATTAAAAAAGAGGAATTTCAGTCAGCACATCCCAGTGCGCAGGTGCACGTTGCTATGGCTAAATGCACAAGGAAAGGAAAATACATACAATGCAATGGCACACTGCCAACCAGATAAAGCACAAAAGGCCATAGTGATATGAGGTATTCTGAAGCTAATGCTAAGCTTGTTTAGTAAATTAGAGATTCTTGGCAAATATATTTTGTACAAAATTATCCGGGCCCGTCCACCAAATTGTCAAGGTGATCTCTGTAGGACGGGAACCTAACACTATTTCCTACCTGTTATGTGCCAACCTTGGCTTCCGTATAATCAGGGGGTGTTGGTTCCACATGCATGCTGGGTCCCCTCTGCCTTCTGCCAATTGTAGTGCTTCAAAGGCCTCCACTAATACAGGGATTCAGGTACCAACATGCATGCCGAGTCCACTGCATCCCTGTATTAGTGGAGGCCTTTAAAGCACTACAAATGGCAAAAGGCAGAGGGGACCCAGCATGCATGTGGAACCAACACCCCCTGATTATACGGAAGCCAAGGTTGGCACATAACAGGTAGGAAATAGTGTTAGGTTCCCGTCCTACAGAGATCACCTTGACGATTTGGTGGATGGGCCCAGATAATTTTGTACAAAATATATTTGCCAAGAATCTCTAATTTACTAAACAAGCATAGCATTAGCTTCAGAATACCTCATATCACTATGGCATTTTGTGCTTTATCTGGTTGGCAGTGTGCCGTTGCATTGTATGTACTTTCTGAATTTTGCTTGTCCTACAGCAGGAGAGAACAATATTTTTCAGCATAAGATCATCTTTTGTGGAACCTGAGTTAGGACATCTACTAGGTGACCATGGACAAATACATATGGCATGGATGATGGCAATGCAAATTTTTTGCATGCACTTTTTTCACTTGCCCCTGCACACCCATAATGTTAGCAAACAAATATATTTATCACATGTGCATTATTTCCATACCTTCCATGCTTTCTTCATGACTGCTTCTTTCAGTGAATAATTGATGTGTGCTGTCAGTGCTCTTCACTGACAGCACGTGTATGCATCAGTTTTAGTGTGCTTATTCAAACATCCTTGTTTTTGGAAAAAAACACAGTAACATACACTACTTTGGTCTGAACTGTGTACCAAACACTCCCATTGACATCTATTGGTCTCTTACAAGACACTGATGTTTAGTCAGTGGTTTTTACTGACCGTTGTTAGAAGATGCTCTGGAAATCCCCTTTTCTGGCTAGCTGTGCATGTGGAATATGGATGATACAGAGCAAAAAACAGATGCATGAAACTACTGCAAACCTCTTCACAGGCATCTTCATGGATAAAACGCTGACCGTCTGGTCATGAATATGGACATGAAA
>ONZH01026205.1:0-26625 GCA_900303285.1 Rhinella marina
CGAGGGGGAGCAGACTGAGGAATCGGAGGATGACGAGGTGACTGACCCAAGCTGGGTTGATAAGCCGAGTGAAGACAGTGCTTCTGAGGCGGAGGCGAGTGCTGCACCAGAACAGGTTGGAAGAGGCAGTGGTGTGGCCAGAGGGAGAAGCAGGGCCAGAGCTGGTGCATCAGCAGCAACTGTTTCACGTAGTGAAGCCCCCGTGGCGAGGCCTAGATGTTCGCAAGTCTGTAGGTTCTTTAAAGAAAGTGAGGATGACCGACGGACTGTGGTGTGCAACCTGTGCCACACCAGGATCAGCAGGGGTGCCACCACTACTAGCCTAACCACCACCAGCATGCGCAGGCATATGAGTGCTAAACACCCCACTCAATGGAACCAAGGCCGTTCACCTCCTGCGGGTCACACCACTGCTCCTTCCCCTGTGTCACTCGCTGCCTCTGCTAGTCAACCCCCTGCCCAGGACCCCGGCACGAGCGCCTCCCACCGGAAAACCACACCTTTGCCTCCACGATCCTCCACAGCGTCCACCAATGTGTCCCAGCGCAGCGTTCAGCTGTCTTTACAGCAGACGCTGGAGTGCAAGAGGAAATACAGTTCCACCCACCCACATGCCCAAGCCCTCAACGTCCACATCTCCAAATTGCTGAGCCTGGAGATGCTGCCCTATAGGCTGGTAGAGACCGAGGCCTTTCGCAATCTCATGGCGGTGGCTGCCCCTCCGTATTCGGTCCCCAGCCGCCACTATTTTTCCCGATGTGCCTTCCCATCCCTACACCAGCACGTGTCACAGAACATCATCCGTGCCCTGACCAATGCTTTTTCTGAGAAGGTCCACCTAACCACAGACACGTGGACAAGTGCTGCCGGGCAGGGACACTATATATCACTGACGGCACATTGGGTTAACTTGGTGGAGGCTGGGACCGAGTCTGCCCCTGGGGCCGCTCATGTACTGCCCACACCGAGGATTGCGGGGCCTACCTCGGTCACAGTCTCTCAGACGTACTATGACTCCTTCTCCGACCCCTCCTCCTCCTCCACCTCCTCCTCCGAATTACCATCCGTGGGCACGGCGCCTTGAGTCAGTAACTCTAGGCGCAGCAGCAGTGCCATGGGTAAGCGCCAGCAGACTGCTGAGCTTAGGTGACAAAAGGCACACCGCCCAAGAGCTGTTACAGGGCATCACGGCGCAGACCGATCTGTGGCTGGCCCCACTGAACCTCAAGCCAAGCATGGTTGTGTGTGACAACGGGCGTAACCTGGTGGCGGCTCTACAACTCGGCAGACTGACACAAGTGCCATGCCTGGCCCACGTGTTCAATCTAATAGTTCAGCAGTTCCTCAAGACATATCCCAATCTGTCTGATTTGCTCACCAAGGTGCGCCGCATCTGTGCGCATTTTCGCAAGTCGACCACAGATGTTGCCACTCTCAGGGCAGCGCAGCGCCGCCTACAACTGCCCGCTCACCGACTGTTGTGCGATGTGCCCACAAGATGGAATTCGACTTTAAACATGTTATCCAGAGTTTACCAGCAGCACAGAGCGATTGTAGACTGCCAGATGTCAACTTCCACCAGAACTGGTAGTCAGGTCAGTCAGATTCCTCAAGTCTACAATGAGGAGTGGACGTGGATGTCTGATATCTGCCAGGTGTTGACCAACTTTGAGGAGTCAACACAGATGGTCAGCGGCGATGCCGCCATTATCAGCCTCACCATCCCGCTGCTTTGCCTGTTGAAAAAGTGAAGGCTCAACATGAAGTCGGATGCTTTGCGCTTGTCACAAGAGACGGTGGAGGAAGATACGTCGCTTGATAGCCAGAGCACCCTTCGTTCTGTTTCTCAGCGTGTATCGGAGGAGGGGGATGAGGAGGAAGAGGAGGAGAATGTCGGCAAGACAGAAGAGGGTACCAGTGCTCAGTCCTTCTTAACTCTTGAGCGTGTATGGGCTGAAGAGGAGGACGTGGAGGAGGAGGAGGAGGAGGAAATGGAGAGTCAGGCCAGTGAGGAGAGGGAATTCTTGCGTGTTGGGACTCTGGCGCACATGGCAGACTTCATGTTAGGCTGCCTATCCCGTGACCCTCGCGTTAGAAGCATTTTTTCAAACACCGATTACTGGGTGTTCACTCTCCTGGACCTATGGTACAAGCAGAAACTTTCCACTCTCATCCATGTAGAGAAAAGGAGTATGAGAGTGAATCAATATCAACAGGCCCTGGTGCACAAGCTGAAACAATTCTTCCCATCTGACGCCGCTAGCAGCAGAGGGCACGGTTCTGTGGGCCAAGTAGCGGGGGAGAGGAGGCGAGCAGGCAGCTTGTCCAGCACTGGCAGAGGAACGCTCTCCAAGGCCTTTGCCAGTTTTATGTCACCCCAGCAAGACAACGTCACCTGTCCCCAGTCTCGGCAGAGTAGGGGGGAGCTGTACAGAAAGATGGTGAGGGAGTACCTAGCTGACCATACCAACGTCCGGAACGATCACTCTGCTCCATACAACTACTGGGTTTCAAAGCTGGACACGTGGCCTGAACTGGCACTGTACACCTTGGAGGTGCTGGCCTGCCCTGCCGCTAGCGCGTTGTCAGAGCGGGTATTCAGTGCAGCTGGTGGCATCATCACGCCTGTCAACTGACAGCGCTGACAGGCTGACGCTTATTAAAATGAACAAAGCCTGGATTTCACCGGAATTCAAATCTCCTCTGGGGGAAAGCAGCTAAAGATTAACATTACTTATGTATCCAATTCCTCTTCTCTACTCCTCCTACTCCTCCTCCTCCTTGTCGTCTTTGCCTAACGCTGACCCAAAAAAACGCAATTTTTTAGAGGTCCAACTGGCACTCTTTTACCACAATTTTTACGGAGGTCCACCTACAGGCCCTCTCTCTAAACAATTTTTCCAGAGGGCCCCCTACAGGTCCTCTCTCCAAACAATTTTTCCGGAGGTCCACCTACAGACCCTCTCTCTAAACAATTTTTCTGGAGGTCCACCTACAGGCCCTCTCTCCAAACAATTTTTCTGGAGGTCCACCTACAGGCCCTCTCTCTAAACAATTTTTCCGGAGGTTCACCTACAGGGCCTCTCTCCAAACAATTTTTCCGGAGGTCCACCTACAGGCCCTCTCTCCAAACAATTTTTCCGGAGGTCCACCTACAGGCCCTCTCTCTAAACAATTTTTCCGGAGGTCCACCTACAGGCCCTCTCTCCAAACAATTTTTCCGCAGTGTCAACTACAGACAGTGTAAAACAATGTTTCAGGAGCGTCAAACAGACAGTCCAAAACAATTTTTCAGGAGGCACAAGTACCGACATTTAAAAAAAAATTTTTTTGCTGAGGGTCGACTTTATGTACTCCGAAAAGAAAAAAGTTTTTGGAAGCTCAACAAAAGCCATTTCACTGCCTTCTCAGTCGGACAAAGTCATTGGTGGTGTAACCACCATGCTGTGTCAGGCTAAATTTTTGGGTGCTTCACCAGCTACCGCATACTAACTCAGTCACTCTGTTGTCACCGCCGCCATACAGGGCCACGAAAAATGTTTATGTGGTTCGCCTGCTACCGTAGTGTCACTCGCTCACTCTGTTGTCACCACCATAGTGGTTTGCACTATAGCAGCCCAAGTCTGCACATTCCCCTTTTTATCTCCAAGTGATCTATACTGCACGTCACGTAAAAAAATAGGTTCTTTTGCTCTCAGTGATACAAATCCATTTCATAAAATCCTTTCTTTCTCTTTAACTGATCTATACTGAACGTCACTTTTAAAAATACGTCTTTTTCCTCTCTTTCTCTCTCTCCAAACTATTTTTCCGGATAGGTGCCACTACCAGCCTAACCACCACCAGCATGCGCAGGTATACAAGTGCTAAACACTATGGAACCAAGGCCGTCCGTTCCCCTCATGCGGGTCCCACCACTGCTCCTTCCCCTGTTTCACTCGCTGCCTCTGCGAGTCAACCCCCAGCCCAGGACCCCGGCACGAGCGCCTCCCGCCGGAAAACCACCCCTTCGCCTCCATGATCCTCCACACTGTCCACCAATGTGTCCCTGCGCAACGTTCAGCTGTCATTACAGCAGACGTTAGAGCGCAAGCAGAAAAAAAGTTCAGCCCACCTACATGCACAAGCTCTCAACGTCCACATACAGGGCCACGCTAAATTTTTAATGTGCTCTACCTGCTCCCGTCGTGTAGCTCGGTCACTCTGACCGAGTCTGACCCTGGGGCCACTCATGTACTGCCCACTAGGAGGATTGCGGGGGCCTACCTCAGTCACGGTTTCTCAGACTTACTATGCCTCTTCCTCCAACCCCTCCTCCTTCGAATTACCATCCATGCTTCACCTCCTGCTCCCGCAGTGTCACTCAGTCACTCTGTTGTCACCGCCATGCTGCATCAGGCTAAATTTTTGGGTGGCTCACCTGCTACCTCATCTAACTTGGTCACTTGTTGGTGTCACCGCCATGCTGTGTCAGGCTTATGCCTGCATCGTGTGGCTGGGGATAGGAGAGCAGTGCCAGCATGGGTATGGGCATGGGTGATGGACCTTCGTTGCACCTAGTTGGGTGCTTCCCTAACATGTGATGGGCATGTGCCTTGCCTTTCTTGGTCTGGGTGAGCACAATTGCCATGAGGGTAACCACCAGGATGTTGCCTGAGAATTTGGGGTAATGGTGGGATTAGGCAGCCTCAGAGGCATCCATGCATGCTGCCCCTGCTGTTTCCTGTCCATTTCCGTGGTGTTTCCATCATTTTCTGAGGTTTCCAGGTTTTCACCCAGCCTTCCCTAGGCAGAGCCTTGGTCCCCTGCAAAAATGCTCGAGTCTCCCATTGACTTCAATGGGGTTCGTTACTCGAAACGAGCACCCGAGCATCGGGAAAAGTTTGTCTCGAATAACGAGCACCCGAGCATTTTAGTGCTCGCTCATCTCTAATCAGGTTGTTACGGATGCGGCGATTCCAAACATGTTGATTGTTTTTTATTTTTTACATTTCTAACCGAATTATATATTTGGATAGAAATGTAAAAAATAAAAATGCTACTATGAATATATATATATATATATATATATATATATATATATACAGTACAGACCAAAAGTTTGGACACACCTTCTCACTCAAAGAGTTTTCTGTATTTTCATGACTATTAAAATTGTAGATTCACACTGAAGGCATCAAAACTATGAATTAACACATGTGGAATTATATACTTAACAAAAAAAGTGTAAAACAACTGTAAATATGTCTTATATTCTAGGTTCTTCAAAGTAGCCACCTTTTGCTTTGATTACTGCTTTGCACACTCTTGGCATTCTCTTGATGAGCTTCAAGATGTAGTCACCTGAAATGGTATTCCAACAGTTTTGAAGGAGTTCTCAGAGATGCTTAGCACTTGTTGGCCCTTTTGCCTTCACTCTGCGGTCCAGCTCACCCCAAACCATCTCGATTGGGTTCAGGTCTGGTCACTCTGGAGGCCAGGTTATCTGGCGTAGCACCCCATCACTCTCCTTTTTGGTCAAATAGCTCTTACACAGCCTGGAGGTGTGTTTGGGGTCATTGTCCTGTTGATAAATAAATGATGGTCCAACTAAACGCAAACCGGATGGAAAAGCATGCCGCTGCAAGATGCTGTGGTAGCCATGCTGGTTCAGTATGCCTTCAATTTTGAATAAATCCCCAACAGTGTCACCAGCAAAGCACCCCCACACCTCCTCCTCCATGATTCACGGTGAAAACAGGCATGTAGAGTCCATCCGTTCACCTTTTCTGCGTCGCACAAAGACACGGTGGTTGGAACCAAAGATCTCAAATTTGGACTCATCAGACCAAAGCACGGATTTCCACTGGTCTAATGTCCATTCCTTGTGTTCTTTAGCCCAAACAAGTCTCTTCTGCTTGTTGCCTGTCCTTAGCAGTGGTTTCCTAGCAGCTATTTTACCATGAAGGCCTGCTGCACACAGTCTCCTCTTAACAGTTGTTGTAGAGATGTGTCTGCTGCTAGAACTCTGTGTGGCATTGACCTGGTCTCTGATCTGAGCTGCTGTTAACCTGCGATTTCTGAGGCTGGTGACTTGGATGAACTTATCCTCCGCAGCAGAGGTGACTCTAGGTCTTCCTTTCCTGGGGCGGTCCTCATGTGAGCCAGTTTCTTTGTAGCGCTTGATGGTTTTTGCGACTGCACTTGGGGACAATTTCAAAGTTTTCCCAATTTTTCGGACTGACTGACCTTCATTTCTTAAAGTAATGATAGCCACTCATTTTTCTTTACTTAGCTGCTTTTTTCTTGCCATAATACAAATTCTAACAGTCTATTCAGCTGTGTATCCACCTGACTTCTGCCCAACACAACTTATGGTCCCAACCCCATTTATAAGGCAAGAAATCCCACTTATTAAACCTGACAGGGCACACCTATGAAGTGAAAACCATTTCAGGTGACTACCTCTTGAAGCTCATCAAGAGAATGCCAAGAGTGTGCAAAGCAGTAATCAAAGCAAAAGGTGGCTACTTTGAAGAACCTAGAATATAAGACATATTTACAGTTGTTTCACACTTTTTTGTTAAGTATATAATTCCACATGTGTTAATTCATAGTTTTGATGCCTTCAGTGTGAATCTACAATTTTCATAGTCATGAAAATACAGAAAACTCTTTGAATGAGAAGGTGTGTCCAAACTTTTGGTCTGTACTGTATATATAAAGCTTCGTCCTTACTCAAAATATCCCAGTTATGGTATATAGTTTGTATATAGTATATAATGCGTATGACATCCGCCATAGGGATATATTTGAAAACATGAATCTGTTCTGTTACTCTTGTTTCTTAGAAAAACACTTTTTTTATATAATAAATCATCTTGGGTTAACTGTAATGCATTTAACATAGCCTGATGGAGGATTTTGGATGGGTAACCACTCTGCATTATACGTTTCTTCAAATACATAGTTTTAATCATATAGTCTTCTTTAAGACTATTGATCCTCCTGAGTCTAACATGTTGCAGAGTATGGTTGCTGGGTGCAGCAGAGTCAGTTTAGATCAGACATTGTGGAGTAACAGGAACTGGGTTTATTGGAACATGAATGCAATAACTGAAGGTCACCTTGCCTGGTGCATTAGTACATCTAGTGTCACAACAATAAACTGTAGTCCATCTAGCAGAAGTCACTCAAACAATAGACTAAGCTGTAGTTGTATCTCCAACACCCCTTCTCAACAGCTATGGCTTAGTCCATTAAACCCATCTTCTTTGTAAGCCTTGAGTGTCTTTCAGCGGTTAGGGGCTTTGTAAGGATATCTTGGTTCAGAAGAAAGCTGCTATCTTCCTCTCTCTCAATCTGGATGCCGAGGTAATTCTTTATGTTGCCAAGATCTTTGGTCTCAAAGTGCTGATTTAGGGTTTGCAGCAAGAACTCAAAACAAATCGGGATATCGTCCGCGTAAATAAGCAGATAGATCCATCTGCTTGCCAATTTCTTTGTGTATAGGCAGGGGTCTGCTTTACTCCTTTGAAAGTCCTCATGTGTAAGCACTTCATTTATTTTTATATTCCACGCTCTCGCTGTTTTCTTTAGACCATATATACTCCTGTGAAGTTTGCATACTAGGTCTGGTCTTTGTTCATCTTTGAACCCTGGTGGTTGTTCCATGTAGATTTCTTCTGTTAACTCGCCATGTAGAAACGCAGTTTTCACATCAAAATGTTTGACTTGAATTTTCCTTGTTATGGCTACTGTCAGCAAAGTCCTTATTGTAGCGTATTTGACTACTGGCGCAAATGTCTCATCGTAGTCCTTTCCATATTTCTGAGAATATCCCTTGGCTACGAGTCTTCCTTTTATAGCCTATGGCTTTCCTTCCAGGTGGTAGTTCTGTAAGTGTCCATGTTTTAGTGTCATGCATGGATTTTATCTATTCCTTAGCAGCTTCTATCCATTTACTGGATTCCCATTCTGAAAGCTGAGATATGTCTTCCCAGGTTGTAGGTTCATTGGCATTAGCAGTGCTTGCCTTGTATGAGAGACGTACAGGTGGTTTACCTTTGTTTTCTCTCGTTGAGTGCCTCGGTTCTGTGTCTGAGCTTGCTTGTGTCTGCTCTTCAGTTCTGGTAGAGTATGCACTGTTTGTTCAGAAGTTACAGAGGTGGGCTGATCAGTGTCAGTTTTCTGTTCTTGCTTCTTCTGTTGTCATTACATTGTCTCTCAGATCTTCAACAAAAGTTATGCTATTGCTAATGGTAACCTTGTCTGTTTTGGGATTTAGTATTCAGTAACCCTTAACATTGTCACTGTATCCAACAAATACACCTTCAAATGCTCTGTTTTGGAGTTTGGTGCGTTTTTCCTTCTGGAATGTAGATGAACGATTTGCATCCAAAAACACTTGGCTTCTCATTGTGCCATAGTTCATATGGAGTTTTCTCCACTGTTCTATAAAAGAGTCTGTTCTGCCAATATGTGGCTGTCATTGCGGCCTCACCCCAGTATTTTTGTGGTAGTCCAGAGTCTGTCAGCATACATCTGATCATTTCATAGTTCTGTTCTTTCTTTCAGCTAGCCCATTTTGCTCTGGTGTGTATGGGACTGTCTTTTGATGTTCTATTCCATTCTGTTTTAAATACTCTTGTATCTTATGTCCTGTGAATTCACCTCGATTATCACTCCGGAGTATGAGAGGCTTCCTCTGAAACTTGTTACTGGTCTTTACTACATACTCTTGTTTTGCATTAGGTAGGTGACTGTGTATCTCGAATAGTCATCTATGAAAGTCACAATGTACCTATTGCCTCCAGGTGTAGGTGGGTTTCCACATACATCACTGTGAACTAGGTCAAGTGGTCTACAAGGATTCCATGCCCATATCCTTCTGCATGTATTTTACTTCCATCTGGAAGGTAAATAGTTTCTTTGTTATTCAGATCAAGTTCTGTGAAAACACTTCTATCACTCATCTTGTTACTGGTTGCCCTCGAGTCGATGCACCAGCCTTGACATTTATGGTTGCCTGTTACTTTAAATGTGGCATTCCAGTTTCCTTCCTATTGATCAGAGATTGTGGCTTTGACCTTTTGTTTGGTATAAGAGGGACGCTGTCTCATTTGTTCTGCCTTCCATATAGTACAGTCTTTCTTTATGTGTCCCTGTTTGTGGCATCTAAAACACGACCTGGTCTCCTTCCTGTGTAACCTTGCGTCTGTAGCTTTAAGAGCAGTTCTGGTGTCAGTTTCTGTGGAGTCATGCACTAATTCCTGTCTTCTCTGATACTCATCTATGAGCCTGGTCTTTACAAATGCTAGTGTCAGATCTGTCTCAGGCCGTGTCTCCAGCGCATTGATCAGTGTAGTATATGTATTGGGTAAACTGCGCAACAACATGGCTGCGACGTGACTGTTATATTCTCCCTGATTAATCTGAGTTGTGCAGTCACTTCCAGCATGGCGTTTATATGCTCTTGCATGTCCTGTTCTCTGCTAAGCCTCATTTTGTAAAGTTTCCACAGCAGAAACAATTTGCTTTTAAACTGGATCTTTCATGCAGTCTTTTCAGAACATCCCACATGCCTTTCGCTATTCCCTCAAAGCGTATGTGAATAAGCTGATCATCCTCCACTAGTAAGCTTATGGTGGCCTGTGCCTGTCTGTTTTTCTTGTCCCAGTTCTGATCATTGTCCTGTGGCCTCTCTGTAGTGGTAACCTCCCACAAGTCATCTCTGGATAATAGCATTTCCAGTTTAAACTTCCATAGCTGATAATTGTCATTGTTCAGCTTGGCCACTGAGAGGTTAAAGGGGTTGTCCGAGTTATGAAAAAAAAAATGTATAGTACTGTAAATCTGATTAGTTAAGCAAGTTTTAGGCAAAAAAATCTATATTTTCACATTTCCCTGGTTCTCTTCTGGTCTTTGTTTACATGCAGTAATAACAATCTCTGCCCCTCCCCCTTTCCTGCTATGCAAAGGCAGTGCATACAAGAGCTGGCCTGAGTGACATGTCTGCTGGAATACTCTGCAGCATGTTGTATGTGTAGGACTACAAGTCCCAGCTGTACAATGACACTGCTGATACACACAGGGTCTTCCCCCTACCTGTTCTTGTACAATACAATACTTTGCATCTCCTCCACATCAGCTCCAGTCAGCTCTGTGTCTTTAGGGTGAGGAGGGCAGATCCTGTGTCTCTTTCCATCTGTAGCTGCTGTTGTAAAGCCTTCAGTGTGTTCTTGCTGAAGGGGTTAATGTTTTATCTGAAAGAATCCAGGGAGAGAGCAGATAGCAGCCCCGGCAAAGCAGGGGGCATGGCCAGCACAGTGACGTTTCATGTACAGGCTCTAATCTGCTGGTGCACGAATGCAAGATTAGCAGAGAGGCAAGCTGACATCACAGGTCATGTGACCGTCATTGAAACCTGAGAAACCAGCAGCTTTAGAAGCAGAAAGTGTATGGAAAAGCTTTTGTATTTGACTAGTTAGAAACATACAAAGGACAAAAAAATAACTCGGACAATCCCTTTAACTAGTGATGAGCGAATCGAAGCGGCAATATTCGTGATTCGCACGAATATTGCCCGCTTCGGCTCGGCATCCCGAGGCAGCGCGGACTCGTGATTATTCGTGCGTCACTGCAAGTTTGAAATGCCCGGTTTTTTCAGCCAATCAGCATCAAAGGGAAGCCTGTGGGAACGCCTGCTGTGATGTAACAGCCCCTATACCTCCCCAGCAGTGATTGGCTGGCAGTGACATGTGACCTAAATTTACATAAGGTAGGGACCTGCAGCATCAGCCTCATTGTGCTTTGGGAAGGAGAAGAGACAGACAGTGTTAGCTAGTGTAGTGTAGTATAGTATGATATATCGAAAACTCGGTACGGTTTCGGTACCTAGTGCGGTACCGAAGCTCGATACCGAGTTTTCTTGCCGTCCGATACATAGAACATGGCGCGCGCATCACTTTAATGCGGTTGCCATGTTCTAATATCTGCCCCGCTGCCAGGGCCGGATTATAATTGGAGCACCTGGAGCTACTGCTCCAGGCCCCCGCTCCAATGATTTCATGGGGGGCCCCGCGCCCCGCGCCCCCCTCAGACCTCAGATCAGCCCACCCAGCCACTTTAAAAAAAGCATACTTACCTGTTCTGGCCGCTGCTGTCCTCAGGTTCCGCGCTCCACTGTGTTCCCTGCCGGCGCGCACAAAATGAGCGTCAGGTCATAGTGCGCGCCGGCAGGGAACACAGTGGAGCGGGGAGCCTGAGGACAGCGGCGGCCAGAACAGGTAAGTATGCTTTTTTTAAAGTGGCTGGGTGGGCTGATCTGAGGTCTGAGGGGAGCCACAAGACGCTGGTCTGAGGAGGGCACAAGACGCTGACCTGAGGTCTGATGGGGGCACATGGGGGCACATTGTGTTGATCTGAGGTCTGAGAGGGGCCACAAGACGCTGACCTGAGGTCTGATGGGGGCACATTGTGTTGATCTGAGGTCTGATGGGGGCACAAGACGCTGATCTGAGGTCTGATGGGGGCACAAGACGCTGACCTGAGGTCTGATGGGGGCACAAGACGCTGACCTTGAGGTCTGATGGGGGCACAAGACGCTGACCTGAGGTCTGATGGAGGCACAAGACGCTGAACTGAGGTCTGATGGGGGCACAAGACACTGACCTGAGGTCTGATGGGGGCACAAGACGCTGACCTGAGGTCTGATGGGGCACAAGACGCTGACCTGAGGTCTGATGGGGGCACATTGTGTTGATCTGAGGTCTGATGGGGGCACAAGACGCTGACCTGAGGTCTGATGGGGGCACATTGTGTTGATCTGAGGTCTGATGGGGGCACAAGACGCTGATCTGAGGTCTGATGGGGGCACAAGACGCTGACCTGAGGTCTGATGGGGGCACAAGACGCTGACCTGAGGTCTGATGGGGGCACAAGACGCTGACCTGAGGTCTGATGGGGGCACATTGTGTTGATCTGAGGTCTGATGGGGGCACAAGACGCTGACCTGAGGTCTGATGGGGGCACATTGTGTTGATCTGAGGTCTGATGGGGGCACAAGACGCTGATCTGAGGTCTGATGGGAGCACAAGATGCTGACCTGAGGTCTGATGGGGGCACAAGACGCTGACCTGAGGTCTGATGGAGGCACAAGACGCTGACCTGAGCTCTGATGGGGGCATATTGTGTTGATCTGAGGTCTGATGGGGCACAAGACACTGATCTGAGGTCTGATGGGGGCACAAGACGCTGACCTGAGGTCTGATGGGGGAACAAGACGCTGATTTGAGGTCTGATAGGGGCACAATGTGTTGATCTGAGGTTTATTATCCCTGTACAGTGACATCACTGTGTGTATTATCCCTGGACTGTGTGTATTATCCCTGGACGCACAGATAAGGGCGGTAGGGTGGCATTAATAGGTTCTTCTTTATTTTGGCGAGGTATCGTATCAGTATCGAGTATCATGATACTTTTGTACGTATCGGTATCGAACTCAAAATTCTGGTATCATGGCAACCCTAGTAACTTGCTTCACTTTCAACTACCTCACCCCCCGACACCTGTGTCTCGCCATTGTCCACCACCTCCTCAGACAACAGTGGTAAATCCCCACTGTCAGCACACTGAGACTGCAAAAGGTCTTGCGAATTGGGGCAGAGAATGTTCTGGGGTAGCACATCAGAGAAGGGGTGACTATGGGGTTCCAGGGAGTACGTGACCACATGCAATCTCCATCCAAAAAGTCATACTGAGGCTCACCACCATGCTTTACACTGCAATCTTATTGAAAGACAGACAATCAGGGGTTCACCGCCAGGTTGTCAGGCAGCATTTTTAAGTGGGTCACCATTACCGTGTCCCTGAAAATTGCCTTGGGGTCATCACCAGACTATTGGCCAGATTTAGAAAAAATGGAGCAATTAGGGAGCCTCAGAGGCATCCCTACATGCTGCCCCTGGTGTTTCCTATCCATTTCCAAGGTGTTTCCATCTTTTTCTGAGGTTTTCACATGTTGGGGCAAACTTGACTGTGCAGAACCTTTTGCCCCTGCAAAAATATTCGGGTCTCCCATAGACTTTAATGGGATTCGTGATTCGGCTCGAACCCACGAATCCCGCGGAAAATTCGGGCCGAATTCCGAATCCCCGAATATTTTAGGATTCGATCAACTCTACCTTTAACCTCTGAGTTTCTGCCCATTCTCCCTCCTTTATATATGAACAGTCTTACTTGTCTGCAGGAGATATCTCTAGAAAGCTTCCTTAAGTCGATCACCACATCGGCTACACGGTCTCCTGTTCGGGGCTTTGTTCTGCCTGGGCCTCGTCTGGTCACTGGGCCCATTACCTGTTGCAGAGTATGGTTGCTGGGTGCAGCAGAGTCAGTTTAGATCAGACATTGTGGAGTAACAGGAACTGGGTTTATTGGAACATGCATGCAATAACTGAAGGTCACCTTACATGGTGGATGGTACAGAGAGAAAAAAAAAAAAGGAAATCAGTGGGTTCACTTCAATCTACAGGAAGATACAACACACCATAGAAATGCAGAGCCTACAAGTTAGCATTAGTAACAGCAACATCTAGTGTCACAACAATAAACTGCAGTCCATCTAGCAGAAGTCACTCAAACAATAGACTAAGCTGTAGTTGTATCTCCAACATAACAAACTGACCATAGGGGACTGCTGACTTAAAGAGGCTCTGTCACTACCTCCTAACCTATGTATTAAAATACATAGGTGGGTAGTGGCCTCACAATGAATTCAAATCATACCTGTAATTCCCTTGTAGATGCAGCGGTTGATGTGTAATTTGAAGTTTAAAAAGTATGCAAATGAGCCTTCGGAGCACCGGACGGCGGGCTTTTCCCTTCTGAGCACCGTATCTTCATCGCCCTCCCGGGTCCTAGGCACACCCTCCAGTGTTTAGAAACTCCCCTATCGCTTGGAATCTACTGCGCACGCGCCGTCACTTCGCCGAACCCGGAAGTGACGGCCCACGCTTCTTATCAGCTGAGAGATGCCAGGAGCGAGCTCGGTGAAAGTGACGGCGTATGCGCAGTTGAATCCAAGCGCTTGCAGTGTTCGGCACTGCAAGCGCTACTGCGCATGCCTGGGACATCGTTCAGATGCGCCGAACGGTCTAGCGCTGTCAATCATAAAGGATAGGGGAGTTTCTAAACACTGGAGGGCGTGCCTAGGACCCGGAAGGGCGGTGAAGATACGGTGCTCAGAAGGGAAAAGCCCGCCGTCCGGTGCTCCGAAGGCTCATTTGCATACTTTTTAAACTTCAAATTACACATCAACCGCTGCATCTACAAGGGAATTACAGGTATGATTTGAATTCATTGTGAGGCCACTACCCACCTATGTATTTTAATACATAGGTTAGGAGGTAGTGACAGAGCTTCTTTAACACTTTGCTGTTAAAGCTGTCGTAGTGTATAAGAGAGTTAGTGACTGTGGGCTTTCTGTAGCCCCTTGTGACCAACCTATTCTCCTCCACCATGACAGCCACATCCAAAAATTCTAATTCCTGACCCCCGAACTTGTAGTTGAACCTCATATTCATATAATTGTATTCATTCAAATAAATGACAAAATCACTGAATTGAGATTCCGTGCTTGATCATAAAATGAATATATCGTCTATATAACGTAAAAACAATTAGATATAATGTAGAAATTGATTTCTCAAAGAATAAATAAACTTGTCCTCAAAGCAAGAAAGAAAAATGTTAGCATTTCCCCATTGCAGTAACATATTTTTGTTTGTACCACTGATCCCTGTATCTGAAAGATTATTGGTCAAAATAAAGAGCTTCTTCCACAAACGTAAAGTGAGTCTGTCACCTAATTTTCACCAATATAACTAAGAGCACTGCCCCACAGAAGAGTGCATACAAATCCCAGACATACCTGTGTGCACTTTGTGCTTTTATTCCATGTCCAGGAAAATCACTTTTATTCTGCTGGAAAACAGCTCCCAAGTGCCCAGCTGAAAGTAAAAGTAAAAACAGTTTTCACTCCTAAGTCGATTTCTAACAAATATATCTTCTGATATAGTGAAAGGTTGGAATGCCAGCTTTCAAACAAGGTCAGTTTCATATTTCTAGTGGGTACCAATCTCAAGATATGAGCAACTAAAGCAGCCCTCCCCTCTTCAGTCTGGTTTGCTTTGGGCACTTGTAGCAGCAGACCTGGATATTTGGGAGCTGTTGTCCAGCAGAATAAAAATGCTTTTCCTGGACATGTAATACAGAAACAAAGTGCACACAGGTATGTCTGGGATGTGTCTGCAATCTTCTATGGGACAGTGCTCTTAGTTATATTGGTGAAAAACAGGTGACAGGCTCCCTTTAATAAATCCCTGGCTCTTATCTGTTCCTTTAAGAACTTCTCTGACTGAAGCTGCTCCAGTATCTTGTGGTATACGTGTATACAAACTCTCTACATCCAAAAAGACCAAATTATGTCCTCCCTGCCACTGAAAGGATCTCAGCGACAGCAGGAAGTCATTTGTGTCCTTTAGATACGAGGGTATGTCTTTGAGTAGAGGAGGTAGTAGCCAGTCTAGATATTCAGATAGGGCTTCAGTGATCGAACCGATCCCAGCCACTATGGGCAGTCCAGGTTCTTGTGGATTTTGGGTAAAAAATAGCAAGATGGTTTAGATGGGGACATTGGGAGCAATCTTTCACTTGTCCTTTTGGAGATAATATCCAATTCCACGTATCTACGTAGAAATCCCTGCACATGAGTACGTATCAATCTCTCATAAGTGTCAGTATGTTTCAACTGTCTCCTCGCTTCTGATACATAATATTCTCTGGTCATGAGAACAACATTGCCCCCCTTGTCCGCTGGTTTTATAATAATGTCTTGGCAGGACTTAATGCTTCATATTCACCTGTTTTCAGATTTAAGGGTTGTGTTGGATAGATCAAGGCTCTTATTTCTTTTAGAACCTGATGATAGAAAAGTTCAAGCCACTACCAGCAATCAAGGGTGGGCAAAATGTTGATCTCACACCCCCTGTGAATTCCTGTACTGGAACTATATTTTGTTCATCTATCTTCATCTGGGAGTCATTCTCATGCATCAAAAACTCTAAACAGGACAATTCTGTCTCATTAAAGTTTGCAGAGGTACTGAAACCTAAGGGGCTGATCACAGTGGGGATCTCTCCCCCCCTTCCGTTGTCATTCCTCCCCAGACTTTGCACAAAACATCCTACGTACAGTGCCTTGCGAAAGTATTCGGCCCCCTGGAACTTTTCAACCTTTTGCCACATTTCAGGCTTCAACAAAAAGATATAACATTTTACATTTTGAGAGGTACATACCATATAGGAATAAAATAATAAGAAACAAGAAAAAACCAATGTGGATAAATAGAACTGTAAAGAAAGCAATAAATGACAAACAGAAAGCATTTAAATCACTAAAACAGGAGGGGAGCAAGAAAGCATTGAAAAACTATAAGGAAAAAAATAGAATATGTAAAAGACAAATAAAAACAGCCAAACTAGAGACCGAGAGATTAATCGCCAAAGAAAGTAAAACTAACCCTAAAATGTTCTTTAATTATATAAATGGCAAAAAGTATAAACCTGAAGGTGTCGGCCCCTTATAGAGTAATGAGGGGGGAGTTGCAGAGAGCGATGAGGAGAAAGCAAAGCAACTAAATATCTTTTTCTCCACTGTATTCACTGAGGAAAATAAACTGTCAGATGAAATGCAGAATATAAAAGTAAATTCCCCATTAAAAGTGCCCTGTCTGACCCAGGAAGAAGTAGAGCTGCGTCTTAAAAAGATTAAAATAGACAAATCGCCAGGACCGGATGGCATACACCCCCGTATCCTAAGAGAATTAAGTAATGTCATCGCCAGACCCTTATTTCTGATATTTAAGGACTCTACACTGACAGGGAGTGTTCCACAGGATTGGCGCATAGCAAATGTGGTTCCAATATTCAAAAAGGGTCCAAAAACAGAGCCCGGGAACTATAGGCCGGTAAGTTTAACATCTGTCGTGGGTAAACTGTTTGAGGGTTTTCTAAGAGATGCTATCTTGGAGTACCTCAATGAAAATAAGCAAATTACTCCATATCAGCATGGCTTCATGAGGGATCGGTCATGTCAAACCAATTTAATCAGTTTCTATGAGGAGGTAAGTTCTAGACTAGACCACAGCGAATCAATGGATGTCGTATATCTGGACTTCTCCAAAGCATTTGACACTGTACCACATAAAAGGTTAGTATATAAGATGAGAATGCTTGGCCTGGGAGAAAATGTCTGTATGTGGGTAAGTAACTGGCTCAGTGATAGAAAACAGAGGGTGGTTATTAACGGTACATACTCGATTGGGTCACTGTCACTAGTGGGGTACCACAGGGGTCAGTATTGGGCCCTATTCTCTTCAATATATTTATTAATGATCTTGTAGAAGGCTTGCACAGTAAAATATCAATTTTTGCAGATGACACTAAACTGTGTAAAGTAATTAACACAGAAGAGGACAGTACACTGCTACAGATGGATCTGGATAGACTGGAGGCTTGGGCAGAGAAGTGGCAGATGAGGTTTAACACTGACAAATGTAAAGTTATGCATATGGGAAGGAATAATGCAAGTCACCAGTACATACTAAATGGTAAAATATTGGGTAACTCTGACATAGAAAAGGACCTAGGAATTTTAGTGAACAGAAATCTAAGCTGCAGAAGCCAGTGTCAGACAGCTGCTGCCAAGGCCAATAAGATAATGGGCTGCATAAAAAGAGGCATAGATGCCCGTGATGAGAACATAGTCCTGCCACTTTACAAATCACTAGTCAGACCACACATGGAGTACTGTGTACAGTTCTGGGCTCCTGTGAACAAGGCAGACATAGCAGAGCTGGAGAGGGTTCAGAGGAGGGCAACTAAAGTAATAACTGGAATGGGTGGACTACAGTACCCAGAAAGATTATCAAAATTAGGCTTATTCACTTTAGAAAAAAGACGACTGAGGGGAGATCTAATAACTAGGTATAAATATATCAGAGGTAAGTACAGAGATCTCTCCCACGATCTATTTATCCCCAGGACTGTGACTGTGACGAGGGAACATCCTCTGCGTCTGGAGGAAAGAAGGTTTGTACACAAACATAGAAGAGGATTCTTTACGGTAAGAGCAGTGAGACTATGGAACTCTCTGCCTCAGGAGGTGGTGATGGTAAGTTCACTAAAAGAGTTCAAGAGGGGCCTGGATGTATTTTTGGAGGGTAATAATATTACAGGTTATAGTTACTAGAGAGGGGTTGTTGATCCAGGGAGTAATTCTGATTGCCTGATTGGAGTCGGGAAGGAATTTTTTTCCCTAAAGTGGGGAAAACTGGCTTCTACCTCACAGGGTTTTTTTGCCTTCCTCTGGATCAACTTGTAGGAAAACAGGCCGAACTGGATGGACAGATGTCTTTTTTTTGGCCTTATAAACTATGTTACTATGTTACATTTTTGGTGAAGAATCAACAACAAGTGGGTCACAATTGTGAAGTGGAACGAAATTTATTGGATCATTTAAACTTTTTTTGTAATAATAAAACTGAAAAGTGGGGCGTGCAAAATTATTCGGCCCCCTTGCATTAATACTTTGTTGCGCCACCTTTTGCTGCGATTACAGCTGCAAGTCGCTTGTATGTCTCTATCAGTTTTGCACATCTAAAGACTGAAAGTCTTGCCCATTCTTCCTTGCAAAACAGCTTGAGCTCTTTGAGGTTGGATGGAGAGCATTTGTGAACAGCAGTTTTCAGCTCTTTCCACATATTCTCAATTGGATTCAGGTCTGGACTTTGACTTGGCCATTCTAAGACATTTGGATACGTTTATTTTTGAACCATTCCATTGTAGATTTTGCTTTATGTTTGGGATCATTGTCTTGTTGGAAGATAAATCTCTGTCCTAGTCTCAGGTCTTTTGCAGACTCCAACAGGTTTTCATCCAGAATGGTCCTGTATTTGGCTCCATCCATCTTCCCATCAATTTGAACCATCTTCCCTGTCCCTGCTGATGAAAAGCAGGCCCAAACCATGATGCTGCCACCACCATGTTTGACAGTGGGGATGGTGTGTTCAGGGTGATGAGCTGTGTTGCTTTTACGCCAAACATATCGTTTTGCATTGTTTCCAAAAGTTGGATTTTGGTTTCATCTGACCAGGGCACCTTCTTCCACATGTTTGGTGTGTCTCTCAGGTGGCTTGTGGCAAACTGTAAACGAGACTTTTTAGGGATATCTTTGAGAAATGGCTTTCTTCTTGCCACTCTTCCATAAAGGCCAGATTTGTGAAGTGTCGAGCTGATTGTTGTCCTATGGACAGACTCTCCCACCTCAGCTGTAGATCTCAGCAGTTCATCCAGAGTGATCATGGGCCTCTTGGCTGCATCTCTGATCAGTCTTCTCCTTGTTTGAGATGAAAGTTTAGAGGGACGGCCGGGTCTTCGTAGATTTGCAGTGGTCTGATACTCCTTCCATTTCAATATGATCGCTTACACAGTGCTCCTTGGGATGTTTAAAGCTTGGGAAATCTTTTGGTATCCAAATCTGGCTTTAAACTTCTCCACAACAGTATCAAGGACCTGCCTGGTGTGTTCCTTGGTCTTCATGATGCTCTCTATGCTTTAAACAGAACCCTGAGACTATCACAGAGCAGGTGCATTTATACGGAGACTTGATTACACACAGGTGGATTCTATTTATCTTCATCAGTCATTTAGGACAACATTGGATCATTCAGAGATCCTCAATGAACTTCTGGAGTGAGTTTTCTGAACTGAAAGTAAATGGGCCGAATAATTTTGCACGCCCAACTTTTCAGTTTTATTATTACAAAAAAAGTTTAAATGATCCAATAAATTTCGTTCCACTTCACAATTGTGACCCACTTGTTGTCGATTCTTCACCAAAGATTTAAAATGTTATATCTTTTTGTTTGAAGCCTGAAATGTGGCAAAAGGTTGAAAAATTTACGGACCAATTTAAACAGGTCCACTTCAAACACAACTGGATCGAATTGTTCCACCAGGCTGAATCCCAGTCCCTTATTGAGGACTGAGATGCAGTCTGGTGTCAATTCGAGATCCGTAAGATTTATAACATTAGAGGTTGTTTCTATCGAGTGAGCGACTTCAAAAGACCTGCTTCCTCTTCCGATCATATTATTTGCCTTCCCCTTCTGACACTCCGCCTAAAGGGTTGTCGTTTTAATGATTCGTATTTCTGGATGGTCTATTTCCACTAAATTGTAGAAAAATGCCAGATGGCACTGCTCAGGGTCAGGGCATCCACAAAACCGGAGACACATGTGGTGGAGTGATAGCTCACATAGGGACAGCGGCAGTGCTCAATCCAAAAACAGTCCAACAAAATATCAAAATACTGAAGAATTGATGGCACTCACCGCAATAGTCCAACCTTCCTTTATTTTTGTCAACAGACGCATAAAATACAATGGCAGCAAGGATACAGAGTGCCACACAGGCACCATCTGCAGCGACGGCCGTTTCATTTAGATATGCTTCCTCAGCCCTTCCAATTTCATGACGTCAATACGTGCCTTCTAGATCGCTGTATACATGACGCTGAATGAGCGCCATGCATACAGATAGGAAGCACAATGCGCTTCCTGCTCCAGCCTTGCGGTCATGTCACCACCAGGGCAGTGAGACTGCAGGAGCTGACCTGTCTTCCTGAGACCTCAATCAGCCCTGCAGTGAGGATGGTGTGGCTGTATAGTGCTGTATCCTGCTGTACAGCCTCTCTGGTGGCTGTATTTCCCCTGTAACTGGGACTACTATGTCAGCCCCAGTTACAGAGGAATCAATCATTAAAAAAAAATAAAAATGTGAAGTTAAATGTTCCCCGGAGGTCTTCTATGACCTTATGGGGGACACAAAGTGTAAAATAAAAAAAGTGTTTTATAAAAATAAAACTCACTTGAAGGGGTCCACAATCCAGAAGGTGCATGCACTACTTTATTGCAGTGCAGACAGTCGGATGAGGATCGCGGACTCCATTCAACTGCAATTTGGGGTGCGTGTGCTGACTGGGTACATGCTGGATTCGTGTGCATGAGTCCGTGCTAGGCTAGGGCTACACGACGACATTTGTTGCGCGACATTTTGTCACAGTAATGTCGTGCAACAATTTTTATCATGATAGTATATGGTGTCGCACTGCGACATGCTGCAACTGCGACATGACAGTTGCAAAAACTCCATCCAAGATGGGTTTTTCAGCAATTGTCGCGTTGCAGTCGCGGCCTGTCGCATGTCGCAATGCAACACCATAGACCTGCATTATAAAAACTGTTGCGCAACATTGGTGCGACATCAATATCGTGCAACACATGTTGCAGTGTAGTTGTGCCCTATGTGTCGCACGACTTATTGTCGCGCAACACATGTCGTCATGTAGCCCTAGCCTTAGGCTTCATTCACACGACCGTATTTTGTTTCCGTGTCCGTTCCGTTTTTTTTGCGGACTGTATGCGGAACCATTCATTTCAATGGGTCCGCAAAAAAAACGGAAGGTACTCCGTATGCATTCCGTTTCCGTATGTCCGTATTTCCGTTCCGCAAAAAAGATAGAACATGTCCTATTCTTGTCCGTTTTGCTGACAAGGATAGGCATTGTTACAATGGATCCGCAAAAAAAACGGAAACACGGATGCCATACGGAACGTCATCCGTTTTTTTTGCGGATCCGCAATTTGCGGACCGCAAAACACATACGGTCGTGTGAATGAAGCCTTAGTCTGAAGAACAATAATCGTATTCCAAAGCACCCAGTTACCAGTCCATGCAAAGCTCTCTCTAAACAGGGAACCCAGAGCACCTGCAAAACAAAACATCCCCACAAGGACAGTGCACTCCAGTGAGTCCCCAGTCCCTGCAGTACATTGCAACATTTCCAGTCACTGCAGAACATTACATCCTCAAGTCCCCAGTCACTGCAGTGCATTGCACCTCCAGACAAACTGCAACAACTCCAGTCCCTGCAGAATGTTACATCATCGAGTGCCCAGTCCCTTCAGTGCACTGCTCCTCCAGACTAAAAGTGCAACAACTCCAGTCAATGCAGAATATTACATCCTCGTGTCCCCAGTCCCTGCAGTGCATTTCAGTTCCAAAAACACAGCAACAACTCTAGGTCCTGAGGAAAATTACATCCTATAGCCTCCAGTTCCTGCAGTGCATTTTACATCCAGAAAGACAGAGCAACAACTCCAGTCCCTGCAGAACATTACATCCTATAGTCGCCAGTCCCAATAGTTCCTTTCACCACCAGACAGACATCGCAACAACAACTCCAGTCCCTGCAAAACATTACATCATGCAGTCCTCAGTCCCTGCAGTGCATTGTACCTCCAGACAGGCAGAGCAACAACCCCAGTCCCTGCAGAACATTACATCCCCTAGTCCCCAGTCCCTGCAGTGCATTGCATTTCCTGAAAGACAGTGCAACAAGTTCAGTCTCTGCAGAACATTACATCTGAGAGTTCCCCAGTCCCTGCAATACATTTCATGTCCAGAAAGACAGTGCAACAAGTCCAGTCCCTGCAGAACATTGCATCCTAAAGTCTCCAGTTCCTGCAGTGCCTTTTACCTCCAGAAAGACATTGCAACAACTCCAGTCCCTGCAGAACATTACATCCTATAGTCCCCAGTCCCTGCAGTGCATTGCACTTCTAGACAGACAGCGCAACAACTCCAGTCCCTGCAGAACATTACATCCTAGAGTTCCCCAGTCCCCAGAGTGCATTTCACCTCCAGAAAGTCAGTGCAATTCCAGTGCCTGCAGAGCATTTTACCTTCAGAAAGACAGTACATACCTCCCAACTTTTGAAAAGAAGTAAGAGAGACATTGGGGGGAATTTATCATTAGGAAAATATTTGAAGTCAGTTTTGCTTCAGTCTGTGTTGGAGTACTTTCTGCCACATTTATCAAACGTCACAGGTTGTTTGATAAATGTGGCTTGTCCTTAAACCTAACACTTCTGTCTAGAGAAGCTACTCCACTTTTCCTACTCCACCCTCCTCCTGGAGTGAGATTGCGACTATTTTGCGACTTTTTTTAAAAAGTCGCAATGATAAATCTGGAGTGAAACTCATTAAAATGGCTAACCACACCCACTTTTCCACCCATATTACAAACTGGAGTGAGTGGTGTACACATGCAAAAAGTCGCAAAAAAATGCGCAAAAAAGTCGCAAAAGCCCTATCGTGCGACTTTTTGAAGACAGAATTCTGGAGTGAAGGTGTGATAAATCAGGGCCATTATGTGTGGCGAGCAAAGTGCACCTCAGCAAATTTTTTCAGCACTAGGCCACGCCTTTAACTTCGCCCAAAATATAACTAAACACCTAATCCAACCCAGTCCCCTAAATGCCCCCACATAGTAATTATTTCCCCCTTACCACACAGTAGTTATGCCCGTATTGTGCTCTCTTCACAGTAGCGATGCCCAGATATGTGCCCCCTCACAGTAATTGTGGCCAGATATGTGCCCTCTCACAGTAGCGATGCTCAGATATGTGTTTCCCCTCACAGTAATTAAGCCCAGTTATGTGCCCCCTAACAGTAGTTATGCTCAGATATGTGCCCCCTTACGATAGTTATGTCCAGATATGTTCCCCTCTCACAGTAGTTATGCCAGATATGTGCTGCCTCACAGTAGTTATACCCAGATATGTGTCCCTCACAGTAGTTCTGGACAGATATGTGCCCCCTCACAGTAGCGATGCTCAAATATGTGCCCCCTCAGAGTAGTTATGCCCAGTTATGTGCCCCCTCACAGTAGTTATGATCAGATATCTGCCCCCCTTAAAGTAGTTATGCCTAAATATGTGCCCCCTCACAGTAGTTATGCCCAGATAGGTGTCACCTCACAGTAGTTATGACCAGATAGGCGCTGCCTCACAGTAGTTATACCTAGATATGTGTCCCTCACAGTAGCTATGGCTAGATATGTGCCCCCTCACAGTAGCGATGCTCAAATATGTGCCCCCTCAGAGTAGTTATGCCCAGTTATGTGCCCCCTCACAGTAGTTATGATCAGATATGTGTCCCTCACAGTAGCTATGGCCAGATATGTGCCCCCTCACAGTAGCGATGCTCAAATATGTGCCCCCTCAGAGTAGTTATGCCCAGTTATGTGCCCCCTCACAGTAGTTATGCCCAGATAGGTGTCCCCTCACAGTAGTTATGCCCAGATATGTGTCCCTTCACAGTAGTTATAGCAAGACAGTGCCAGATATGTGATCCCTTACAGTAGTTACAGTAGTTATGTGATATGTGCCCCCCTTACAGTAGTTATGCCCAGATATGTGCCCCCTCACAGTAGTTATGCCCAGATATGTACCCCCTCACAGTAGTTATGCCCAGTAAAGTGTCCCCTGACAGTGATATGCCTAGTAAAGTGCCCCCTGACAGTAATATGCCCAGTAAAGTGCCCCCTGAGTATTATTGGGTTGGGAGGTATGACAGTGTGACATGAGAATATTTCAGCTGGCTCTGACCAAACTCCCCAAGTGCTCCTCTCTGTAGCTACACTTTCTAGAAAGTGAATTGCTCCTCTGGCTCTTCCCCCACAAGAATCTGGTCACATGGGCACTGATATCAACAGATGTCATTTAGCCCACTAGGAAATAGCTTCTACCCATTGAATAATGTTGAGTCTAAACTCCATGCACAGTACGGACCTGGTCCTTCCCAGGCATTGGAAATAGCCCACTCTACAGTAGCTGTTTAAACTCCATGCTTGGTACGCAGGGACGTAGTTAAAGCTCATGGGCCCTGGTGCAAGAGTTCAGCTTGGGCCCCCCTTCGCTCAGCGCTGGTGCACCTAGCTTTTCTTCTGTCCAAGTCAAAAACTAAAACACCCACCCCCCATGCCAAATTCTCAACCTAACCCCTTCCCTCCAGTCCTAATGTAACCCCTGCTAGGGGTACAATAAGCATAGAGGACACTCTAGATAACATGCAGCAGGGGATACCAGCAGCAGGGAGCTGCACTTTCTCTTCAGAGACACACTGGACTACATGTCCCAGCACTACCTGCTTCTCTGTGCCCCTGCCACCTAGAGGAGGAGCTGCAGGGGATTGGCTGAGAAGGGGATTGTGGGTCAAGGCTGAGCAAAAAGGGGACACGGAGACCGCATGGTCAGGGGAGAGAGAGTCTTGCAGTGCGTTGCAGAGAGGAGAGAGTCCTGAGCACACATAGCAGAGGTCCAGAGACAGTCCTGACAGCACAGCAGCCAAGACCAGGAGAAGAGGTCACCCTGCAGCAGCTACACCTCTGCTCTACAACCTGGCTCCTCAGAGACCCCCTGCACCATCACACAGGAGGATCCTGCCCCCCACTCCATGAGGACTTGAGTACTGCAGCCACAAGCTAAATCCTGGAGTGGATGTACCTGTGTTTCTGGGAATTGTGAGTAGCTATTGCTGAACTTACTGTGTTATAGAGCTATTGAGAGAACTGTTCCTGAGAGGAGCAACACTAAGTGCACCAACGGTTCCAGCAAGCACGCCATCACTCGCGGCAACGGGGCCCCAGCTGATGGACTGAGTTACTTACATTGCTGCAGCATTAGTAGGAGAGATCTATTACATACAGTTAGTTAGTCTGTGTGTGCTAACTGTTACCTGCACAGTGTGTGTGAGAGGGATCCAGGGCCGGACTGGGACTGAAATTCAGCCCTGGCATTTTGAAATCAAAGAGGCCCACATGCCTCGACTTTTTAAAGTCACAGCCAACCCTTTTAGAGGCCCTAAAAATTATTAAAATATAATAATTTAATAAACGTAAACCACACCAAACAAGGTAAATAAACCGCCCCCTGCAGAGAGAGATGGAAAAGCTATATCTCCTGATAGGGTACGGGTCTAGAACTCAGACCCGGACTGATCAAAACTTTTGATACGTCTCTGTGACATGTCAAAAGTCTTTCAGTTCATCAGTGGCCCTATTACACAGATTGATGTGTAAAGGTCCTTTTACACGGGCCGATTATCGACTGAAAACGCTCGTTCATCGGCTGATTGGATCTTTTGGTTTGTACAAAAGATCCAATCTGTCGGGCGCACATCACCCTGTGTAAACTAACCTTTTCCCTCCTAACATTACATATATCACTACAGAACATACAGGGTAAGGCTACTTTCACACCACAGTTGTTTTTGCGGCCTCCGATCTGCATATTTTGTGGACAAGGATAGGCATTGTTACAGTGGATCTGCAAAAAAAACGGATGCCATACGGAACATCATCCTTTTTTTGCAGATCCGAAATTTGCAGACCGCAAAACACAATGTTCGTGTGAATGTAGCCTAATACAGCGCCTCATACCTCATACATCCAGTATAATACAGCGCCCCATACCTCATACATCCAGTATAATACAGCGCCTCATACCTCTTACATCCAGTGACGTCTCCTCTGATGTAGATCTTCTCTTTCCTCATCTTCTCCTTTCAGACCAGACGCCATTTTTCAGCCATTTCTCATCTCTGCAGTTTGACAGAAAAAAAAACTTAGTTTACTACTTTTCCATCATCCTCCCATCTTATGGACAAATCATCCTACCACCCC